>JAMKQA010036755.1:0-58075 GCA_024699735.1 Posidonia australis | reverse complement strand
CCGGCCTGGCCAGTTCCCGCAGGCCAAAATGGGCCTATCCGGCGGGCCGGCCTGTCTGGCCCGGCCCGGCCCGCGAGTGATTTTTCCGCGCCCGGGCTGGGCCGTGCAGGCCTGGGCCGGCCCGGCCCGTTTTCCATGTCTAAATAGGACCTTAGCAAACAAAAACCAGACATGCATTTTCACACTTCCCTCCACATCCATCTCAATTATATCTCGTATTTTTTTGAAAATTGACATTCTAGGTAGACTACAGTTTTGCAAGATAACAATCTCTAATACTAGATTATGTTGTCTTAAAGTTCACAATCATTCCATTGTATGATAAACCTTGAACTAAAGAGATTTCTTGAGGATTGCATACTATAGTTTTGTTGCCTACTTTAAAGAATTTTGCTTGTTTTTTTCTCAAGTTAGCTACTTTAAATAAGTCATGGATAAGTTTCTGATCTGCCATGTAGGCTCTAACTAAGTGGAAAAATATGCAAAAGGGTCTAGTCTAATAAAAGGTAGTAGTGTGCCGGGGTAACACTTTCCCTAAGTTCTTTAAGTTTTCTTATAAAATGGGAAGGATAGCAAGTGATTTGGACCAATTTATTATCCATTTCATCAAGTAAATTTGTACAATGAAGAATAAATAAAGTAAATCCTAATACCATTCATACAATGAAGAGTTCGTTGCACCATTTCACAATGTAATTGTAAATAATATACAAAGCATCAACCTCATCACATCAATCCATCCTAATTTGTTATTCCATAATTCTAATATTAATGACAAACATCACGCCTCCCATTCCCATAATAATTTAAAACAAATTAAATTATAAGAAATTAAAAGCTAAACAGAAATATTAACTACCAGGAACCTGTGTATGGGGCTACGAGACTCCGAACTATATATATTATGCTAAACTCATCTGCATGTCTACACCTGCAACCCAAAACTACGAAAAGAAGCATGAGTGAGAAAAGTTACCCAGCACGCACCCCATGAAAATGACAGGAAACCAAAACTATATTTAATTTTTCTTTAAATTTATTTCGCAAATCATTTTCTCTAAAATCCCACAAATCAGGCTCACAAGGCCGAAAACCATAGCAAATGCAGCCCACACTAGCCAAAACAGCAAACAGGGCTCTACTAGCCCAAAACTACAAATGAGGCCCTCAATGGCTAAAGCTACACACAATGAGTAGGGAAGTCCAATGCCAAGCAATCAACTCTAGCCACAAACAACCACCAAGGTGCGCTGCACTGCCACGTAGAAGCCACCCAGTGTGGGAGTGACCGTCTCGCGATTTTTCTACCTGGAGAACCCTCACAAAGCCAACCCCTCTTTGGGAAGACTGCCTTGTCTCTCAGGATGCTACCAACTACAGGGCACATGTCCCACCCACATTGATCACCATAGGGTACGTCTCCTCACAACGTCCTCCACACAGTGCTCAAGTGGGAGTATCATACCTGCACACCTGACAACACCCGAGCCTCAGTGCTTACAACGACAATAGGAGTATCATACCTCCCCATCACGCTACAAGACACCTCAACTCACGGGCCACAACCCTAGCCTCGAGACTACAATCAAGGAGTCTCATACCTCCATGATCTGACGACCCTCAGCCTTAGGTATCTCGGCCCCCGACCTCAACCAGGGAGATGTGCCCGACCACCTGAGAATGTCTTCACATTCCCTGGTCTTGACGACACGGTCCCATAGTGTCTCGGCCCACACACAGAAAACTAGGAAAATCATTTTCCAAAATAGGCCAACCCATCTCTTTCAAAACCATTTTATATCTTTGGAAACTCTTTTAAAACCTCAACAAAACGACACATCAGGTGTCCCACGAGACCACCACTGATGGCCCACAATCCCATCTCAAATGGGCAAGACGAACCAATCCAAAAAATCCTTGAAAATTAGATTTATAAAACAGTTGTGGCCCTGATTTGGTATACCGAAAATCCTTGGATTGGAAGATCGATTAGGATCGGTTGACCGAAATAGGTCAACACTTATGGCCAAATCGACAGGCCGAAACGTGATTCGATCGACCGAAATCTCCTGATAAGGTCGACCATCTAAGATCGAACGACCAAATTTCAATCAGAGGACCTAATTTAACAGAAAAAGCATATTGAAATGATTCGGTATGTCGTTTTCTGCGAATCCAGAAAACAACCCAAAGCTCCAAATTTTGAAATCGTTCAAAATGGGACCTTGAGATGGACCTTCAAAACAAGCACCAAAAATTCCACATAAAATATAAGATGTAGACCCTCGAGTTCACCCCATATCCACACAAACAAAACCAAAATCCATCCATCACATAGCAAGATATAAATTCGCAAAGACAGATGGGTCAAAAAGACCTAAACCACAACAACCACTATAAAATGCCATAAATGCCTCCATAAATTCATAATAAATTCTAAGAATGTAAATTTACTTAGATTTCATGCATTCCTATCATTTCCTACCAATTTCATGCTTTCTACACTTTGGTTTAGAGGTGTGTACCTTAATACGACCTCCGACGACCCAACTCTGGCCACCCGCAAGCCTTCGGAGCCTCCACGACCCTTAGAAGGACTCCTCAGAGCCATACGTCACAGCCACAAGCCGTTGCACACCACCGTCGACTCTCAAGCACGCCAAACAGGGGAAGAGGGAGAAATAGGGGAGGAGAGGGAAGAGATGGGAGAGAGGGAGAGGGGCGCGACAAGGAGAGGGGAAAAAAGGGTGGGGGTGCAGGTGAGTGGGAGAGAGTGGCAGGGAAAGAGAGAATGAGTAAGGGAGGGGGAAGTGGTGCTCGGGACGAGGACAACAAAGAGGGGAAAAGAGGAGAGGTGCGAAGGAGGAGGTTGACGGGTTGTAGCTATATATGCACCGATGGTGGTAGCTGCATGTATGCATGCACAGTGCAATCACCAGCCTTCTACACGAGCCAACAACTAACCGCACCAATTCACTTCCACCAACCGGCCTACAAACGTGGGCCCCACACGGACCCAGGCACGGGCCCACAAGCATAGTGTCAACCACTCATTTAAGACATTGTAATTCAAACTAATCAAGATAAAACATTTAATTAAAACCAAAAAACAAATAAAATCCATTTAAATCATTTAAAATTCAAATTAATCAAGTGAAAACCCTAATTAAAACCAAAATCAAATAAAAATCCATTTAAACCATTTAAAATCCAAATTAATTAAGTAGAAACCCTAATTAAAACCCTAATCAAATAAAATCCCTTTAAACCATTTAAAATCCAAGTGAAAACCCTAATTAAAATCAAAATAAGTAAAATACATGTAAACCATTTAAAACTCAAATTAATTCAACAAAAACCCTAATTAAAACTCTAATCAAGTAAAACTCGATAAAATCCATTGAAAATTAAATCTAATAAAAACCCTAATCCAAACAAAAATCAAGCAAAAACCAATCAAATCAAAATCAAAATCAAATCCTTAATAAAGACCAATTAAGTCAAAATTTAAACTAAATCCTTAATTGAATCAACTAAAAAACCAATTAAATCTAAATTTAAAATTAATCATATCCAAAACCTAAATCAATTAACCAAATCCATTTAAACCCATTTAAACTTAATTAAAACATACAAACCTAAAACTAAAACCCAAAACCCTAATTAAAATCTAAAAGCCCTAATTAAAATCACTTAATTAAATTATGAAACCTAAAACCAAGTTAAAATCACAAAATCAAAACCTTAATTTAAATCACAAGAACTTAAAACCTAACACCAAATTTAAACCACAAGTCATTAATCCTAAATCACCAAAACAAAAAATTAAAATCATAAAAACCTAAAACTAAAAAACCAAAACTCTAATTCTCAAAACCTAAAAACAAAAACCTAAAAGAACCCTAAATCCCTAAAATCCACTTGCAAGCCCAAAGTCAAGCCTAATACACCCCATTCATTCATCAATCACAAACTTAGGTAGCCAAAAAATAATTCCGACCAATCCTTGATCTTCGGCGACCCCCACGTTTTCCGACACGATCTACGGTAGCATCCTGCGATCTCCGGCAGTGCCCCATGATCTCTGGCAATCCCTCAACAACTCCTGCTAGCTCACGCGAGCATAGAACGATCGTCAACCATTGGAGAGGAGGATTGATGGCTTTGGAGACCTCCACTGGCGTTTAAAGCGCCTCGCCACCGACAAACCTAGGACACCGGCTTCAGTCCACAAATGGCGCTTCAAACCCAATAGAGAGGACCCCCTTTCGAACCAGAGAGAACCCAGCAATCCCCTCCACATCCAGGACCACCTCCTCCATCCTTTTGCAGCCCTAGAGTGCCCTAAACCTCTGCCACCAAAGTATATACTAGAGAACACCACCGTCAAGCTTTGTCGGGAGGGACAACAGTCGTCGCTCAAGTACTCCTTTCCCCACTCTATTTAATCTCAAATAACTTCCCTTTCCCTCTTATCCTCTGAATCGAGGTTCATCGGGCGTACGGGATCTGTCTGTCGCCTCTATATCCTCCGGTGGTGGGTTTATCATCACCTAAGAGGTCGTTGGCCTTATGGATCCCGAGGAGGCTCCTGAAGCCTCTCTTCCTTCTTCCTTCTCCTCCTCTTTCCTGAGTCCCCATCACTCAAGAGGGGATTCCCTTGACCCCCTCTGCCCGAGGGCATCGTCGTTGCTCTGTTGTCGCCCCCCTCTGCTGTGGAATCCACTAGGACACTTCGATCATGCCAACTCCAGACCACCGCCTCCGGAAGCTCCTCTGCTGTGCATCGAAGATACTCCGGACCCCCTTGACCGCCTCCACCTCTGCAACGCCACTTCGAGCTCTCCTGCACCCATCGTCGCCACTCAGGATGGGTGGAGCTCCTCAGCTAGCTCCCGTCCCTCTCACAGCTCCTGGAAGCCTCCCCGTGGTCCTCCGATGCTCCTCCGACCTTCGCTTGTGCCTTTCTGTCTCTGGAACGATGCAACCACCTCGCCGTCATCTTCCTCAGTGCCGACAGACCACCTCGCCGAAGCTAGAGATAGGGGGAGCATCCCAGGGCACCCTAACCTTGTTTAACGTGTCAAAGATTCTCGTCGTGCCTCCCACTAGCCTCTTGGACCACCGTTTGAGCCCTTCCGCCGCTGTGCTGTCATCAGAGACTCGCTAGAGTCCTCGCTGGAGACTGGGCATCGGTGAACTTCGAAGAGGAGTTTTTAGATTAGGTCTTATAGTTTTAGGTTTTTACTTTTAGGCCTTTAAATCATTACTTTTCGGTCTTGTATTTTTGCGTTTGAATCCCTGTAGTTTTAAATAAGTTTTATTTCTTTTATTATTTCTGTAAAAATTGCATATGGTCCCTTACATGTTTTATTTTTTTATGATTATTGCATTAATATGTGTTTTCTCCCATTTAAACTCCTACAATCATATTTTCCCTTGCAATTAAGTCCTGAAAATTTACATCATGCCTCAGAGTTTTTTAAAATGAGTTTTCTCTGTGAGATTTGCATTCAGACTCTTAAAAAAATTTGTAATTACACTGAATATCATAAAAACTTAATTTTCATCACATTTAAGCCTTAGAATTTCGCATGTAAACCCCTGAATTCATAGCATATATATATTGAGTGTAGGAAATTTGCATCCATGCCCTTAGTTTAATTTCAAATTCATTGATTAGGGTTTTAATTGTTTTCACACACATTTTTGACATTTTTCGTTTTTATTTGTAGTTTTGCACTTAAATATAGTTTTTATTTTAAAAATCATGCTTGCAATGTAAATCGATCTTTAATTTCACATTTTAGTCACATTTGCACTTTATGTGTAAATTTTGCACATTAGACCTTAAATTCTTAGGAAATTACCAAAATGCAATTTCACACATCTCACACCACAGTGCCACATTTTCATTTAATTCATCATCTAAACACTAAGATAAAAGTCATTGAATATACTTTAATCAGGATTTCCCTTTTTTCGTGAATTTTGCATTTTAGTCCCTGATCTTGTCCTTTAAAATGTTTACATCATTTTCTCGTGTTTAAAATCTTATCCTTTTCATGTTTTCTTGTAAATAACTTCCCAATATTTTGCATACATTTTTGAATATATTATACCATGCATCATGCACATGCATATATTTATCACACTTAGCCTCGTGAAATTATCAAATTGCCCCAATGCCATCAATTCATGTGCATGCATGTTATTTGTGTACTAAGTCATGCATAATCTCTGTATAAATCATTCTACAGCATTTTCCACACATTTAGGTATATTTTCATGTTTTTTACATAGCTTTTCGTTGCATTTGCATATCATTCCATTCTTTTTGAGTAAACCTGCGTTCTATGTGTTTTTTCCGTGGATCCGTTTTCGAATTCGTTCTCTTGACATTTGATTTGGTTCCTTTTAGTACAATTTTTGATTTTTTCAATTTGATTTGGATTTTATTATTCGAAGGCATACATTAATTGACTTAAATGCCCACATCGGTTCAATTGTGGATTATTTTCCCCTTGTTGATTTTTACAACTTTTTTTAATGATTCTGAGGATTGGGGTTGACTCCATTTTAGACACTTTTGATATCAGTATGGTTTTCGGGATCATTCTCTTCAAAAATATCGTCATTTCATGTGATTTTCTTCATATGTCACTATTTGGTCGTTTTGCGCGGACTTCTTGGTAATTTTTTCATTTTGATTTCCGTGACGTTTTCTACGATTCTTATGATTTGGGTCGATCACATTTTTGATTCTATTGATGTCAGTGTGGTTTTCTGGATCATTTTCTTTAAAAACATCATCATTTCATGTGATTTTCTTTGTCGTTTCATGTTTCGTTATTTCGTCATGTCGTGTGGGTTTCTTTGCAATTTTTGCATGCATCTTGCACATCCATCTAGTTAAGATTGGACATTCATATTAGCATGATTAGAGCACCATATAGGCTTAGCAAGCATTCATTCAACCTTTAGCAAGCGAATCAGACTAAAAAGATCGAGTTTCTTGGGCGCATGGGGGTGCCTAATACCTTCCTCATGCGTAACAGGAATCTTTACCTATTCTCTGGTTTGTAGACATTTGGCTTTTTCATTTGCATCATATGTATTCATCCCTTTTGTGGTATGTTTGTGGTTTTCCTTAAAAGACTAGGTAGCGACTCTGATTTTTTTGTCTTATCTTATCTTGTGCCTTCACCATCCTAGTATAGTTGTGGCCTCCTCCCTCTGGTGCGACTTCGCACCAGATCCCCGGACGGGCATAGTCACAACATGATTATCAACAGGTAAAAACGAGATTTGAACATCCAAATGGTTTTGTCAATGAAAATGTCAAAATGAGATCTGAACATCCAAATGACAATTATTAGCATATGAAAATGTAAATACCAAAAGTTGACAAAAAATAAAAAATAGACAACATGCTTATCAACGAAAATTGAGATGTAAATGCTAAAAAATGCAACTGAGGGACAGTCACTGATGGGGGAACAAAAAAGACAAAAATGCTTTGTGAACCTCCAGGGACAGTCACCGGTAGGGGAGTTAAAAAGGAAGATGTGGTTACAATGAGAAACTTAACTGAAAGAAAAGAAGAAACCTTGTCATTGTAGTTACGGTAGCGGTCACGGTAACGATGGTGGTCGTAGTGAAATGATGATGCTGATAACACCTTATCGTTGCGATGACAGTGGTGGTTGTAGAAAATGGGTTTAGGGTTGAGAGTCGATGGAGTTGATAGAGGATGAAGAAGAGGTTTTATAGAGAGATAGAAAAAGAGAGGAGAAAAGAGGAATTTAGGGTTAGGAGTGTGCAGAGTCAGAGAAGAGAGATGGAGAGAAAGAAAAGAGAGAGAAAAGGAGGAATATTTTTGTCATAAAATAAAATTTAAAATTATTAATATTATGTTTTGTTTGTATCATTAAATTAGATATAAAGGAATGGAGTTGGGAATAAGCTTAAAAAGTCCACATCCCTATAACTAAAGTGCATATTTGAATGTGTTCTTAAATTAATTCTCCTAAATATTTTTATAATAAAAATTTAAACAACTTAAGTATAAAAGCTGTCATAGATTACAACATACAAATTTGTTAAAAGTCAATGACTGGAGTAGAAGTAGGTAAACATTTGATAAGAAGTCACATTTTATGGAAACGTTTATAAAACAGAATTCGAATGAAACACAATGGAAGATAAACAAAGCAATAGTCCAAAACTTCCAAAAAGTTCAAACCTACATCCAGGCACCATTAAAAAAAAAACATTCATCCAGACATCCTTCCCCCAGTGCCGGTTCTACGGTCCCACTCCCAGGCAGGTGCACGGGCCACAGGCAGAAGATCGTTGGCAAACCCGAGTCCATATCATCCGCTCCGAACCTTCGGGTCACTTGGCGCGAACAACGACATCCACTCCTTCCTCTCATCCCCTCCCTCCTTTTCGAATCTCACATTCTTTCTCTCTCCCTCTCCATTTTTCTCAAATAAAAAATGGAAAAAGAAGGGAAAGGCACGACCCGTTCCATCTCCATCTCCTACTCCTGTAGTTCTACTACTAACAGCAACTTCTCTGATAATTAATCACATCTTAGGAACTACAAAACGAAGAAGCAACAACAAAGAAAAAGACAGAAATCTTCCCCATCTCCTCCTTCTCCGATGGTTCTCTTCGACTAGGGTTAGGTAGGTGGGCAGATCTGGATGCTACTGGCGGAGCAGCAGCAGCACCACCACCTCCACCAGCCGCCGCCGCGGCGCTCTCCGATCTGGGTGACCATGGGGGCGTACGGCTCTGATCGCATCCCTGGGGTGCCGTATGGGAGGAGTTCGTGGGATCCTGCCGTGGAGGGCGGTGGTGGTCGGGTCGGTTTGGTCGATAGGTTCTCCAGGTTGGGGTTGGGCGGTGGTTCCTCCAATAACAGTATCTACCAGGTCATGAAGGCTGTGGAGGATGCTGAAAGCACGATCAAGCAACAGGTTAGGGTTTTGCTCGTCTGAATCCTGTGGAGGAACTCTGCTTTTTGTGTGTGCTGATTTAGTCTCGTTTAGGAGCTTGGATTAGTGTAATGATATATGAAGCAGCTTGAATTTTGTTGCTAGTTGTTTCAGGACGGCTGGAACTTTGCTATAGTCTTTGCATTTAATTTGAAATTTGAAGTTTTTTAATTTATGAATGCAACATGTGCTGTGCTTTATCTGTCTGCGATTTCTGTTTTGTGATCTTTGGTTAAAATTGGATTCCAATAAGTTGAACTTGATGGCATAATAGAGTGCTGTTTGCTCTATTTTTGAACATAATACTTCCACCATATTGAAGGCAATCAGAGGATTTATGGTTGTCTGGTAGAACGTTATTTGCTGCACGCTTGCGTGTCTCTACATGATTGGATGGGTATCAGATGCTTTCTCCTTCAAAAAGAAGTTGCATTTTTTCCAGTATAATAGTAAAATTGTGAATATTGAGCATATCCGAAGTGGTATTGATCACTTATCAAGGAATATCTTGGCCTGACTTTTGAGCCAGAAACAGTGAAATTACATCTTTTTGATAATATATACCAATAAAAATAGTCAATGGATGCTAAAAACAAGTGAGGTGAATTTATTAAAAAAAAAACTGAGGTGATACAATTCACACAGTCAAGGACCAACCTGTTGATAAGCAAAGGTTTTAGGGTTTTGTATTTTGTTGAAGCAACAAAGTTGGACAAGATGCATCCCAAATTTACTGTACAGGTGCAGCTTAATTACTTGAGGTGGTGAGCAGTCAAATATATTTGTTTGCATTCCTTTTTCTTGAGAGAAAGGGTGGAATGATTCCTACTAATTCAAAAATATGCAAACAGCAGAAGTTGAATAAGCAATTCAACAAAAATAAAACAAAAACAAAATAAAACTATGCTGGAATAGAAATATGTTCGGCCAATCCTGCAGAAGTCTCTTGGCCAAGAAAAAGATTCCTTTCCTTGAGCAATCTTGCATGGCAGTAATCACCTTTCCCATGAGCCATGACAATGTTGAAGATCACTTCCCAAAATTCTCATAACTAAAGTTTTTGCTTGGCTTGATACTCTTATTTATCTTATGCAATTTAACTGAAAATCTTTCATGACCATAATTTGGTCACAACTCATAAGCATTTTTTTGCTAATGAAGTTTGTTTAAAGACTGCATTTAAATAATGTTACATTGTTTTTCCAGCTTGAAGAAAATGATCAACTAAAAAATGAGCTCACGCGGAAGACAGAAGAGCTAGAAAAATATGTAGGTATTCATGTTTTACAGTAATACCTATCCTGGGATGAGTAATCTATTTACATGCCTTGAATTCAATTGTTTTCTTGTGTGATTCATGCATTTGGATATTACTTTGACTAACCTTCTAATTTTTCTGTAGCTAGTTTCAAAATTGTGGTGACTGGTGACATTTATAGTTGAGTAATGGGACAAAATAGACAACCACTCTTCCATAATTTTTCCTCTAGGAAACAATAAAAAAAATTTGCTTCTTCATGCATTTCAGCTACTTGTAGATTCATTAAAGAAAAACTATCTCCAGGTATTTTAACTATATATAACAGAGAATGACTCTTGGCTCATACACTAATTTCCTTGCACATTCTAACTTTGAAACAACTCTAGCCAATAAGGTGCATACTGCATACAATCATATATTAAAAAATTGGGACCCATCCAAACCATTTTCTCAAGAGTGGATATTTGTTGTGGAAAATACAAACTGATTGTACACACTGCAGTAGAAACCACTTCTATTGAGTCATATCATTGAACGGGGTACCTCAAGTATGGTGAATTTTTGGCTCAATATGTATCTCATCTGCATCTGCATCTGCATGGGCGTGGTTATATTGTTTTACAATGAACTTATGAAAGACTGCATTTGCTTAATAAAATATTTGCCGTTTATTTCAAGGTCATATTATTATTCAAATCACATAGATCTAAGGGAATTGCGTAGAGTTTTTTTTTTGTTGGCATCAGTAATGAGTAGTGCTCAAGTAACACTTTTTGAATGAGCAATTAGAAAAAAATCCAATCATCATCAAACTCAAATCAAGCTTATTTTGCATCAACTTGTAGTTTATGGTTCATAGACCATATCAAGTTTATGAATTTCTCCGATGCATGGTTCCAAACACTGGTGGATATTGGTTAAACATCAACAACATAGATCAAGATTTGGAACTTTGATGTGACTGCGGGTTGAAATTTGAGAATTACTAAATGTGTGTGTTGTCTTCTCATATCAGTCAGCCTTCAGTGGTGATGTTGGGCAGCTGTCAACCAATGTTTTTGAAGAAATGAGAGTTTAAATGGGACTTTTTTGAAAAAAACAATACAAATCAAACAAAAACAAAAACAAAAACAAATATATGATATGCACACAACCAACAACATTTATCAAATTAGTTGAATTTATGAAATTACAATTCAATAACTTGTAATATAATTCAAAAAATATACCCTGAACACGCGTAATTATCATTTAGTCACAAGTAATTAAATTCAAAAGCATAATTAAATAACTAAATAAATGAGAAGCATATGAGAGTTAGTTATGTGGTATTATAGTAGATGGATTATTGGATATTCATTTATCCTAATAGGGTATTTGATATACCTATATATATGTGTAACTACTCATTATCAATAACATAGATCCTTTTTATCGTTAATCTAACATGGTACCAGGACTAAGGATAAAAACCTAGTTTTCTACCTCCCCTCTGCCCGCCGTCGGCCTCCTCTCCTACCCCACGTGCTGCCAGCTTGATCAGCCCCTCTGGTCAGCATCGGCGCACCCAGCCAGGCTTCCGTCTAGGTGACTGTTCACCTGCTGTTCAGCCTTCCCAGCCTCCCACCGACCCCTCCACAGCCTGCAAGCCTCCCACTGGCTCGTCCCTAGCCTTTCTGCAGGTAGATAGGGGCTCTTCGACGCATGTCAGGCTGCCGGTGAGTCCCTCCGTCCCTCCTTGTCCATTATAAGGGCAGTCCAGCCCCTCCCATCAGGCAATCCAGCCCGTCACGCCATGTTATAGGACCTTCCCACGTCTCAAATCTCTAATGTGTGTGGATACGTCAAATTCACATGTAGTGAGCAATCCAGTTTACGTATTTGGTTGCTTTTTAGTTTATATATTGGTGTTATTCGTAAAATTCAGTTGAATATGGCTTTTCGTGATTTATTAGTAAAGCATATGGTGGTACATCGGAGAATTGTTTTGGTCCAAACTATCTCCTATGGTCACAAAGCCTTGAAACATTTATTTTGGCACATTTCACTTATCCACCTTTTGATATAAAATTGACACATATAAGGATTGGTGAGCCGATGATGCGGCGATTATCACATGGATGGAGTTACACAAGGGGTTATGTTGCTGCGGTCAACAAAAAAATTATGGGACACCCTTTGTCTGACACATGGCCACGAGAAGAATATATCTCAGATTTGTGAGATATATGAGCAGCTATTCACTTTACGAGAGAGAGATAGATCAGGAGTATCTCACCACTCTCCGTGTCCTACTTGATGAGGTAGATGTGTATCAACTCTTGACAGTCGACATCACGCGATTATGCCAATATCGGAAGGAGTTGGCAGTGCCTCTTAGATCAGGGTCAGGTTTTAGGATTTTAGGGACAGACAGACCATCTTCTGAGAGTCGCTAGCCATGGCAGTCACTCGAGGTGGAGGTCATAGTGGTTCTTGAGGTAGAGGTCGTGGTAGTGGGGAGACTAGTGGACATCTAAGGTGTGCACATTGTGGTCGATTAAGACACAAAATAGACAAGTGTTGGGATATTATTGGCAGGCTATAGACGGCGAATGTTACCACAGAGCCTCACATTGCTACAGTTACTACTGAGGAGCAAACTTTTACAGTTTCCCAGACTGACTACGAGTGACTTCAGCAGCCAAAGGTCATGGATTATGCAGTCACGACTACTCAGGTTAGTTCTTCAGGTACTAATGCCTTCATTGCATCTAGAGACCTTTTCTGGATTATTGATTCTGGTGTCTCCTCGTATATGTCGGGTACACGAACTTGTTTACCTGTTTATCTTAGTTATTTGTTTGTCGGTCTGTGGTAATTGTCGATAGCTGAACGTGTCCTGTCTCTGATGAAGGGGTCGTTGAAGTCTCTTTACAATTGTCACCTGACAAAGTTCTATTTGTTCTTGATTTTCCTGTAAATTTGTTGTCTATTAGTGTTATTACCAAACAATTACATTGTTGCGCCATATTCTTTCACTTTCATTGTACTTTTTAGGATTTGCAGACGGAGAAGAGGATTGGTTTGGACCATAAGTTTGGAAATGGAGTGTACCTACTCGTTCGTGATGATATACCTCAAGGACTAGTCTCTGTGGCGTCTGTTTCTGAGCCTTCTTCCTTGTGGCACTACCGGTTGGGTCATCCATCTTTTCAGAAGTTTTAGCAAGCCTTGTCAGCTTGATTGTGAGTCTTGTCAGTTGGGTAAGCATCATCGTACTTCCTTTAAAAGATTACGTCTTGTGTCTAGTACTACTATTTTTGAGTTAGTTCATTGTGATATTTGAGGTCAATGTAGAGTTCATTCTGTTTTCGGACATAGGCATTATATATTCTTTATTAATGACTTTTCTAGAGCCTCTTGGGTATATTTACTCAAGGATCGTAGTCATGTCTATGATGTATTCAGAGCCTTTGTGATAGAAATAAAAAATCAGTTTGAGTTTGTTTAGCATAGAATTACTTCTAATTGTGCTTCTTTAGGTATTCTACATCAGACATCCTGTCACACACCTCACAGTAGAATGGGATTGCAAAACGCAAACACAGGCATATTCTAGATGTCACCCGCACTCTCATGATTTATAGGCATGTTCTTAAATAATTAGTGTGCTCTGATGCAGTGCTTATAGTTAGTTATCCGATCAATAGAATACTTTTTTGCACCTCTTGAGGGGAAGTTCCCCTCCATTGTCTTAGGCCTGAGTCCAATCTATTTAGTTTGACTCTTAGAGTATTTAGGTGTGTGGTATTTGTTCAATATCTCTCTTTTGGTCTTGACAAGTCGTCTCTTCGGTCAATAAAGTGTGTTTTTACTGAGTATTCATGAACTCAAAAAGGATATTGGTGTTTTCATCCTCCAACTAAGTGCTATTTTGTGTCGACTGATGTCACCTTTTTTGAGTCCATATCATACTATAAAGCGTCTCCACCATTCAGTATGTTTATTCTACTTTCGTCAGCTGCTCAGGAGGATAATGCTCAAGGACATCTCACTTTGCCACAAAATGTTCCTCATCCCTTGTAGATTTATCAGCGATAACAGTGTGCCTCGATGCTTCCCACCACCGAATCATCTTCCTCTGCAGATGCAAATCCGTCCACTAGTTCCTCAGATCTACTTATTGCTCTACGAAAAGGTATCCGTTCCTGCACAACCCATCCTATCTCTTATTTTGTCTCTTATGATTCTCTTCATCATCGCTTCTTTAGTTTTGCATTGTCTCTTGTTTTTAAGTCCATTTCTAGGAATTTTCAGGAGACACTGTCCTTATCTCAGTGGAAGGTTGTTATGGATAAAAAGATAATTGCACCTACTAGTCGTGGTACGTGGGAATTGGTGATTCACACTGCTGGGGTTACAGTTGTCACTTGCAAATGGGTCTACTTCATCAAATACAAAGCAAATGGTAGCATTGACAGATATAAGGCAAGACTGGTGGCTTGTGACTTCACTCAGACATATGGTATAGATTATGAGGAGACTTTCTCATTGGTTGCTCGTTTTAATTCTATCCGGGTGCTTCTTTTAGTAGCTATAAATCACTCATGGGAGGTGTGCCAGTTTAATGTCAAGAATGTTTTTTTGTATGGAGGTTTGGTTGAGTTTGTCTTAGTTGAGCAACCTCCAGGTTATGTTGCTTAATGGGAGGATCGTGTGTGTAGACTCAAGAAGGCAATCTATGGCCTCAAACAAAGTTCCAGAGCTTGGTTTGAGAAGTTTAGTTAGGTGGTTCTTGCTGGTGGATTTCAGAGGTGTGTAGTGGATCATTTAGTTTTCTTTAGGAGGACAGTTGGTGGATGTGTTATTCTAGTAGTATATGTAGATGACATATTTGTGACAGACAGTAATATGCAGGGCATTGCAGAGATCAAAAAGCATTTAGATACTTTGTGACAAAAGATATAGGAAAGTCTCGATACTTCTTTAGGATTGAGTTCGCTTATGCACATGGTTGGATGGCACTATCACACAGAAAGTATGTTCTGGACCTTTTATATGGACTTTTTATAGGAGATCGGTCTTCTGGGATGTAAACCAGAGAACATTCCGATTGAGTGGACACTTGCATTCTGAGACAATAGTTTGGAGTTGTTGGAGGATCCTAGTAAGTATAGAAGGTTGATTGGGAAGGTTATTTACCTGATTGTGATTTGGCCTGACATATGCAGTGAACCTTTTGAGTTAGTTTATGTATAAGTCCAAAAGAGTGCACTGGTTGGGAGTCCTTTGTGTTCTGTCATATATGAAGGACGCTCCAGGGAAAAGCTTAGTCTATGGGAAAAATGGACACATCAGGATTGTAGCTTATTCAGACTCAGGATATACAAAAAATAGAGAGGATATCTGACTTTTGTACCTATGTAGAAGGTAATTTGGTCATTTAACGCAGTAAGAAGCAGAATGTTGTGTCAAAATCTAGTGTAGAGGTTGAGTATAGATCCATGGTCTAGACAACTTGTGAGATGATGTGGGTAAAGTTGTTATTGGAGCAGCTTGAAGTTGAGGTCAGGGTTTCTATGACTATGCGGTGTGACAATCAAGCAGTCATTTTCATTGCAAATAATCTCACTTTCCATAAGCAAACAAAGCATGTTGAGATTGATTGTTATTTTGTGAGGGACATGGTTATGAGGGGGTTTATCTCTACTCTTTATACTCAGTCTTCTGAGCAGTTAGTAGATATATTTATAAAGGGCATTAGTGTTGGGATGTTTAAGTCATTGTATGACAAGTTGGACATAGTTGATATGTATGCTTTAGTTTGAGGAGGAGTGTAAGAGTTAGTTATGTGGTATTTAGTAGATAGATTATTGGATATCTATTTATCCTAATAGGGTATTGATAGACCTATATATATGTGTAACTATTCATTATCAATAACATAGATCGTTTTTATCCTTAATCTAACAAAGCGTAAGTAAACAATAAATTAAGTACTTATATAACGAGATTATGTTGTTGACTATCAAGTAATCAACATCATAATTTCATACTATCAAACTAATGAATTATCAAGGAATATTAAACTAATGCTTGCCTAGTCTCTTTTTCCCTTGCAATTTTGCATCAAATTTAATGTACCATGACAACCATAAAAGAACATGGTAAAGGCACCTGTTGTAGTAATACTATTCTTGATCCTAGTGAAATCACCAATTCCCTCAAGCATTAGATCAATGCAACTGGTGGGCACATGGAGTTCGAAAGATATGGGGCCTTTTCCCCTTCAACAAAATTGAAGCTGCAATATTTGCCAAAAAATTATCTATGACAACTTGCACAACATTAGGGGCCCCACTGTCTTCAATACAACTATCCACCAATTAAAATATATACTTAGCATTGTGTATTTCACTTGATGCATCAACTGTACAACCATGTTTTTTCCATGCTACTTCTTGCTTTAGCAAACTTGCACACACATTCTCCATGACCTTCTTTAACATTGGCTCACCAAGTTTAACATTAGCACCATTGGCAATTGCTTCTAACATGACGGTGACGCTCTTCAAACTAGCAGTGTGGAAAGGGACACCTACTTCATACATTCATTGAGTGATGTATTGACATGTTTTGCCTTAGTGAGGCTTTTTCTACGTATTACTAAAGTCAGGTTGCTTGGACTTCCCTCTCTCATTTACAACCTTGACATATTCTCACCCCATCAATCCGTGGTCCTTATCCAATGATCCCAACATATGAGATTGCTTCAAAGACATAACTTCATTAGGAGCATCATCACCATCATGCACAGAATCTCCTAATTCCCATTCAACATTCTTCTTCTTTTCTTTCTTAGTACTTTTTCCATTATCTCTTTCACCACCTCACTTGGTACTTGATTACATTGGGTGCAATCACTGACAAGTTGAGCCAAGTGTCTCTTAAATTGAGATATGCCACAATGTTCTTGTCCACAAAACATGCACTTAATTCAGTTAGGATTTTTTTGGATCCAATGCCATCCCATACTTCCAAGCCGGATCACTATATTTAGCATTCATAATGGAACTTTAAAGCGTTGAAGCAGAACCGTACAATAGTTTAAAGACTGACAAGCAAATAAAACAACACATTAAAACACATATATAACATTAAAGGGCTTGAAAACAGAATTTAAAACACTAAAGAGTAAAAAAATAAATAAATTTAGTCTACAAATTTAACACTGATTGGAGGGCTTGAAAATAAAAGAATGAAAAAAACATAATTCAAGACACTAAATAGTAAACAGAGCTTGAAACCAAAAAAATGAGAAAAATAGTGATTTGAAATTGATATGGCAATCTACTATTAGAAGAGAAGCTCATATGAAATTGATGAAATTTCTATGAAACAAATGGAGAAGAGAAGACAACTGCGCAAGAAGAGCACTAGCACTATATAGATGTTGGCAGTTGTTGATGCTGTGGAAGCTGAGAAGCACTACTTGAGAAGAGAAGCACTGTCAGCACCTAGTTGGCACCTCGTGGATATTGTCAGAGAAGAGAAACAGGTGAAGAGTTCAACCATTGACGATGTGCAAGAGCAGAAGCACTACCGGAGAAGAGAAGTAGTGGTTGTCACCACGTTTGCACGTCGTTGATGCCACCAGAGAAGAGACACATTGCTGGAGAAGAGGACTGTTGTTGAAGGGGACAGGGGCAGCAACAACATAGAAGAAGGGGCGGAAGAGAAAGACTCGAGGAAGGGGAAGAAGAGAAAGCACTGCTTGTAGATAATTGGGTATTCACCCGACCCGATTGCTTCACCTGTGTAAACAGATGCTTTACATAAAAAAAAAAGACCATTTTACTTAAACAGCTTGTATGCAGAAAATGTTTAGACAACCATTTTTTCTGTCTTTTGGAACATTGATGTTGACCAAACATCACATACGCTAGGTGAGTGTCAAAACATCCATGTCTATCACATGCACCATTTCCAAAGTAGTTTGTGATGTTCCATTTTTTGTTGTTGCTTTTCCTTAATTTTTCTAATTACTAACTATTTTTTGACATTGTAATATTAAGCCTTATCTATCATTCTATAAATCTAGTGACTTTTTCACAATGTCTTGCTTCATTTCATTGAATCAAGTTACTTTTTAACAACAATTTCATGTTATGCTATTTTAAAGAGAACGAATATAACAAGAAATTACGTCTCAAATGTTTGAGTTTTTTAGCTAATTGGAACATAATAATAATGAGAGTTTGTATTTAATTTTGGATGCAAGAAACAAAGCAAAAAGATTTTTGGGTAGTACAATGGAGCCTGTGATGCCTTTTTATCCACCTTGTCATCCTCGTTTCAATAATGTCTCTTAGAGTTACCATAAGAAAATGTCACTTACCTTTTCCTTATGCATTTATTACTTTTGAACATTTTTTATACAATTTTGGACATTGGACAACTATCTACAAATATATTACCTTTTTTTTGAGTAGTCAAGAGAAAAAGGTTTTATTGAAATTAAATAGAAAAGAGAAAACAAGAAGGCAAAAACAAGAGAAAACTTAGGAGAAACAGAAATCACAAAATTAATAAATTTACCTAAAAAACACAAACAACAACATAAAAGAAAACATAATAAAGAAGATTGTTATTAATATGTGGTTTAGTGGTCTATGGTTATATGAGATATCTGTTTATGCTATATGGATACCTTAAACCATCCTACACACACATACACACACACACACACATATATATGTAATTAGTCATTAGTAATAATATTCTTCTGTTTTCCTCTCCTCGAGCATAGGCTCCCTAATCTTAAATGGACAAACTCTAGCCACCACCACTCTCCCCTTTGTAGCCAATAATAGCAGCCAGGGCTGTCGCTGACACCATCTTTAGTAGTAGTAGTCATCATTGTCGTGGATTTCTCTCTCTCTCTCCTAACTCTCTTTTCGCTGTTGCCCCCTCCTCTCTTCAGTGTTGTTGCACGTAGCCGTCCATCCTTTTTTACCCTTTGGTGGCATTTGTAGTCTTTACTGGCGATGTGGGAAGTTATTCTTGGTTGCATCCTCCATATTACTCTCCGCGGAACCTTATTTTTAGTTTCATGACCGAAAAACAAACTCTTCTATCTACGTACAACTAATTTTTTGGCATCCTCGTCCACCTTTTCCTTTCATGATGTCTTGTCTTGCTACGTAATCTCAGTAGTACGTCCATCAAGCTAGATGAAAAAACTATCTCACCATTGCAGGTCAAGATTTTCTTAAGGTTCATAAAACGATCAAACATCTCACATAAGATTTGCCCAACGTTAAGGACCAGAACATAAGGATTGGTAAGCTTCTGACTATGATGTCATCAAATGGTTAGTGAATAGTATATAACCAGATATATTGAGGGATGCTGTCGTGTTCCCAATAATAAAGAAGACATGGGACACTTTGAAGGTTATCTTTGCACATGAGAAGAATATTACACACATCTTCGAGCTTTATGATCAGTTCTTTGCCTTATAGCGAGGTGATTGGTATGTTTAGGAGTTGTACACCTTTATTTGTGTTTTGTTGGACGAGTTAGGGATATACTAGTGCCTTTGTATCTCCATTGTACCAAATGTTACTGTCATGCGGGATTATCGAGAGGAACTTGCAATAGTCAAGTTTCTCTCTACTCTTAAACTTGAGTTGGCTTCATAGGCATGGGGTTATATATTTGGTGGTGATACTGTTCCTTCCTTGACCACTGTCTTCTCCTGTGTGTTGTGCATTATTATTGGTACTCCTATTGTGCACAATGATCAATTTGCTTTGGCTATATATGGACATAAATGTGACATAGGTCATGGTCGAGGTCATGATTCAGGAGGAGGATGGAGTGTCAAATTGGGCAATCTGAAGTGTGATCATTGTGGATGCATTCACTCTTTGGATTGATGTTGGGCGAAGTTTGGCAAATCAGATTGGGCCAACATTGTCACAGAGGTAGCGGATATAGTGCTGATTACTATGGTCGAGTATGATCGACTTCTTCAGATTGCTACTACTACTCTTGTTACTACTCATACTACTCTCTTAAGTTTGTAGGCTTTGTTCATGACTTCTGATGAGGACTGGGTGGTCGATTCAGGTGCGTCAAACCATATGTCTACTATACACAGTGTTTCCCCTACATTATCCTCTTTTATTTCCACACCATTTGTTTTTATAACCAATGGTACTCATTCTTCTGTCCATAGATAAGGAAATGTGTCTCTACCGAACAATACTTCATGATATACTCAATGTCTTTAATTTTCTTGTTAATTTGTTGTTTATTAGTCAGCTTATTAAAAGTTATCATTGTACAGTGACATTTGTTTCCTACTTATCTTCTTATGTAGGACCAGCGGAGTGGGAGACGGCTTGATTGGACTTAAGAGTGATGGTTTGTACTATTTCAGTAGTAGAAAGAAAATTACTGCATCTACTTACACTTTTGCTATTATTGAGTTACCGTATTTGTGGCACTGTCGTTTGGGGCATTTTTCCGTAAATAAGTTGAAGTCTTTTATTAGAGTCTGTTTCTATTAGTAATTTTCAATGTGAGTTATGTCAACTTGGGAAACACTGATGATCATTATATTCTTCTCGTCTGGAAAACATAGTTGTGTTCCTATTGAAACACATTGATGTTTGGTGTCCTTGTTGAATTGAGTTTGTTCTAGGTTTTAGGCGCTTCATTATCTTCATTGATGATTTTTCTAGAATGACTTGGGTTTATCTTCTAAAGGATAGAGCTCAAGTTGTTAATATCATAATTTTTTTTCAATGAAATAAAAATTCAATTTTGTGAGTCAATTGTGTGTTTGTTGTACTAATAATGTTCTTGAATATGTTCAACGTGATATATTCCTTTTGTATGAAGCATAGGGAATTATCCATATACCTTTTGTCCTAAGATATCTCAACAAAATGGTGTAGTAGAATACAAATATTGTCATTTGTTAGATGTTACTAGAACTCTCATGGTACAGATAAAGTATTTCAATCGTTGTGGGTAAATGTAGTCCTCACTGCATGTCACTTAATTAACAGAATGCTTTCTTCTATTGATGAGTATATTCTTTACTGTCTTTTGTTTCCTCATGAATCTCTTTTCTCTACCTCTAAACATTTTTGGCTGTATGTGCTTTGTCAAGAATATTTACTCAAATTTGGACAAACTTTTCCTTCAATCTATTTGTTGTATGTTTGTAGGTTATTCTTGTACTCAAATTGGTTATTGTTGTTATTGCTTGGTCTACAAAAAATACCATGCTTCTGTGGAATGTAACCTTTGTGAGAACATTCGTTTTTTTTTGTTCCACGTGTGACTCTTTAGTACCTTTGCTTCTCACTGTTCCTATTGTAGATCAGGTTTACTGACTACTACTAAGACTCTTACTATTCAACTTATTAAGAATACATCAGGAGATCATAGTAGAATGTACAAACGCATATCAGTCATTTGGTATCTTGATGTAGGTCCAATTCTTCTTCCTTTTGTTGCTATTCCCACTACCACTGCACTTCCGATCTTGATATACCTATTGCTTTCAAGAATGATATCCGCACCATTGTACACCCATTATTCCATTTTGTTACCTATGATAACCTGCATCGTATGTATTAAACTTTTGCTTTGTCTTTGTCATTTATTTCTATATTTAGGAATTATTAGTAGGCATTACAGATCCCAAAGTGGAGAGGATTATAGATGAGGAGATGTTGGCCTTACAGTTTCATAAGACATAAGATCTTGTTGTTCCACTAGTTAATATTGAGATTTTGAGTTGTCGTTGGGTATTCATTGTTAAATACAAATACAACGACACTACTAACAAATATAAAGTTTGTTTGGTTGCCTGTGGTTTCACTCAGACTTACGTGTTTGATTACTTTGAGACTTTTTCACTTGTTGTATGTCTTTCAAGACCCTATTCCTATTGCAGTGAATTGAAGGTGGCCTATATACCAACTTGATGTAAAAATTGCTTTTCGCTATGGTAATCTGCTTGAGGAAGTGTATATGGAACAACCTCTTATATTTATTGCTCCAGAAGAGATGCATGTGTACAGATTAAAAAAGGTGATTTATAGTCTCAAGCAAAGTCTCTGTGTCTTATTCAACAAGTTTAATGAAGTTGCAATGCAGTTTGACTTCCATTGGTGCAATTTGATCATTCTGCGTTTGTCCGACATGTGATGTCTTCCTTATACCATATAGGAGCAGTTGCTTGTCGTACAATTTTGCCATGTGATGTCTTCCTTTTCACTTAATAAGCCCCCCTCAATGATAATGATAATAGGATCATGGGAGTTAACTTGTCTTCTCTTATTTGCAATTTAATGAAAGAACTTAGTGTTATAGTCATCAACGTTCAGCCATTGAGCCCTCGAACGTTGTCTCTGTTTTAATTTCCTTCCTCACATTCCTAGTTTCCAATTCTTTTTCGAGAGAGTCCTTGGCTTCTTTATCCTTAGTTGACCATGACATTAGAGTTTGTTATGCATCAAGATCATCAATTTTGCTATGAAGTTCCTTAGAAGCTTTGCCAAACTGGATGACTTCTTCAGTTGCCGAATTTTAAACTCTCGTTTACCCATTTCAACTTCACACAAAGTCTTCTTGTTAAACCTCAATCTCAATAAAAAATAGATCCAATTGTCTTGCTTTCGCTGACCATCCCCTAAAAAGTCCCTCAAAACATTCAAAGTCAAACCACGTGATTCAAACTTAAAATGTCTAGGACTCCAATCAATTACATCGTTAGAAGAGAACAAGAGTGGCATATGATCCGAAGTGATTCTTGAAACAAAATGAACTTTTGAGGCAGGTCAGTGGTCATCTAACCTAGATGTCACAAAAATTCTATCAAGTTTAGCAAGAGAGGGATTCAGTCAAGAATTTGATCATGTAAAAATTAAAAATTGACATCCAACAACTAGGAGATTAACCATTCCAACTCATTGATGACATCATCAAATTCTACAATCCTTATGTCATTTTACTACCATTACGAGACCTCTCATTTATAAATCAAACTACATTGAAATTACCTCAAATCTCGATCTTATCACTATTGAAATGCCTCTGATTCGTGAATTCATCTCATAACACATGCCATCTACTCTATTCACATGGACCATTAAACACCTCATTCGATATTATTCTATCAACTTCGAAGTGTTATGTTAAATTAGGAATAAAAAGGATTATTGTTATTGATAATGAGTAGTTATGCATATATATAGGTCTATTAGATACCCTATTAAGATAAATAGATATCCAATAATCTATCTACTATAAACTCACATAATTAACTCTCACACTCCTCTTTAAACTAGAGCATACATATCAACTATGTCCAATTTGTCACACAAAAATTCAAACATCTCAACTAGTTGCTTATAAGACTAAGCACAAGGAGTAGAGATAATTCTCCTTATAACCATGTCCCTTATAAAATGGCAGTCAACTTGAACGTGTTTTGTTCGTTCATGGGAAGTAGGATTGTTTGCAATGAAAATGGCTACTTGATTGTCATACCGCATGGTTATAGGAATCTCAATGTCAACTTCAAGCTGTTCTAATAGTGACTTCACCCACATCATCTCATAAATTGTCTGTGTCATAGATCTATGCTGGAACTTGACATAACATTCTGCTTCTTGCTGCGTTGAGTAACCAAAGTGCCTCCTACATAGGTACAGAAGTCAGATGTGGATTTTCTGTCCCTTCGATCTCCTGCATATCCTGAGTCTGAGTAAGCTACAATCCTGGTGTGTCTATTTTTTCTGTAGACTAAGTCTTTTCCTAGAGCGTCTTTCACATACGATAGGACATGAAAGGCTCTCAGCTAGTGCACTCTCCTAGGCTTATGCATAAACTGGTTCAAAAGGCTAACTGCATATGAGATATTAGGTTGAGTCACAGTTAGGTAAATGAACTTTCCGGTCAGCCTTCTATACTGATTAGGATCCTTTAGCAACTCTGAACTATTGTCCTAGAATGCTGGTGTCTGCTTAATAGGAGTGTTCTTTGGTTTGCATTCCAGAAGATCTGTCTCCTGTAAGAGGTCCAGAACATACTTCTTCTGTGACAGTGTCATCTTGTCATGTGCATAAGCGAACTCAATCCCAAGGAAGTATCAAGGCTTTCTCATATTTTTTGTTAAAAAGTGAGTGTGTAAATATTTTTTGATCTTTGTAATGTCTTGCATATTACTGTTTGTCACAAGTATGTCATCTACATACACTGCTAGAATGACACATCCATTAGATGTCCTCCTGAAGAAAACTGAATGATCTACTGCACACTTCTGAAATCCACCAGCAAGAACCAACCTGACTAAACTTCTCAAATCAAGTTTTGAGACTTTGTTTGAGGCTATAAATTACCTTCTTGAGTTTGCACATACGATCTTTCTCTTGAGCAACATAACTTGAAGGTTGTTTCATCAAAGCAAACTTAGTTAAATCTCTATACAAAAAAGTATTCTTGACATCCAGTTGACACACCTCTTATGAGTGATTTATAGTTAGTGAAAGAAGCACCTAGATAGAGTTAATATGGGCAATCAGTGGGAAAGTCTCATCATAATCTATCTTATACGTCGGAGTGAAGCCTCGGGCCACCAGCTTTGCCTTATATCTGTCAATGCTGTCATTTGCTTTGTACTTAATGGAGTAGATTCATTTACAGGTGACTACTGCAGTCTAAGTAGTGTGGGTCACCAATTCTCACGTGTCACAATAAGTAAGTGCAGCTATCTCCTCATATATAGTAGTCTTTCACTGAGGTAAGGACAATGCCTCTTGATGATTACTGGGAATGGACTGAGACGCAAGGGACAATGCAAAACTACGGAAACGAGGGTGAAGAGAATCATAAGTGACAAAATGAGAGATAGGATGGGTTGTGTAAGAACGAGTATCTTTTCGCAGGACAATGGGTAGATCTGAGGAATTGGTGGATAGATTTGCATCTGTAAAGAAGGATGGTTCAGTGGTGGGAGGCAATAGGGTACGTTGTTGTTGTTGATAAACCTGCAAGGGATGAGTAACATCTGGTGGCAAGTGGGATCTCCTTGAGCATTGTCCTCTTGTGACTGAACAATTGACAGAAGGGGAACAAACACATTGGATGATGGAGGTACTTAATTGTATGATATGGACTCAAAAAAGGTGACATCAGCTGACACAAAATAACCCCTGGTGGGAGGATAAAAACATCGATATCCTTTTTGAGTTCGTAAATACCCAACAAAAATACACTTTAATGATCGAGAAGACAGTTTGTCAAGACCAGGAGAGAGGTCTTGGACAAATGCTATGCACCCAAACACTCTGGGAGTCAAATTGAATAGATTGGACTCAGACTTAAGATGGTAGAGGGGAATTTCTCCTTCAAGAGGTGTAGAAGGCATTCTGTTGATTTGGTAAGTAGTTGTAAGTGCTGCATTAGACCACAACTGTTTAGGAATATGTATATGAACCATGAGAGTACGGATGACATTTAGAATGTGCTTATGTTTGCGTTTTGCAATCTCATTCTACTGTGAGGTGTGTGAACAGATGTAGAATACCTAATGTCTTGATGTAGAATACCTAATGTAACACAATAAGAAGGAATTCTATGTTGAACAAACTCAAGTACATTGTTAGTACACAAAATATTAGGAGTAATATCAAACTGATTTTTTATTTCTGTCGTAAAGGTTCTGAATACATTGTAGACATGACTACAATCTTTGAATAAATATATCCAGGAAATTCTAGAAAAATCATTAATAAAGACTATATAATATCTATGTTCTAAAACAAGTTGAATTCTAAACGAACCTTAAATATCACAATGAATTAACTTGAAAATAGTAGTATTGGACATAAGACACAATCTTTTAAAGGAAACACAATTGTGTTTATCTAGCTGACAAGACTCACAATCAAATTGCAACACTAGACATCAGAGCAAGGCTTACCAAAGCTTTTGAAAAGATGGGTGACCCAACTGGTAGTGCCACAAGGAAGAAGGCTTAGAAGCAGACGCTACAGAAGTTAGTCCTTGAGGTATATCACCACGAACCAGCAGGTATATTCCATTTCCTCGCTCACGGTCTAAATAATCCTTCTATCCGTCTTCAAATCCTAAAAGGTACAATGAAAGGAAAAAAATGTGACGCAACAATGTAATTGTTTGGTAATGGTATTAATAAATAACAAATTTATAGGAAAATCAGGAACAAATAGAACCTTGTCAAGTGACAATTATGAAGAGGCTTGGATGACCCCTTCACCAGAGGCAGAACACGTTCGGTCATTGACAATCGCTTCAGACTAACAATCAGACAATTGAGATAAATGGGTAAACATGTTTGTGTACCTGACATGTGCAAGAAGGCACTGAAATCAATAATCTAGGAAGGATCCTTGGATGTAAGGAAGGCGTTAGTACCTGAGGAGCTAGTTTGAGTAGCCATGGCTGCAGAATTCGTGACTTTTAACTGCTGAAGTCTTTGGTAGTTTGCTTGGGAAACTGTGAAAGTCTACTCTTTAGCAGTAACTGTAGTAGTATGGGGTTTTGTGGTGACATCCGTTGTCTGTGGCTTACTAATAATATTCTAGTATTTGTCTATTTTGTGTCTTAATCGACCATAGTGTGCACACCATGGACGTTCACTAGTCTCTCATTTACCATGATCTCCACCTTGAAAATCACTACAACTACGACCTCGAGTGGCTGTCATGGCTGACGGCTCTAACATTGTAGGAGTTGCAGTTGTAGATACTCGAAAAACCTTGGTGAAGGTGGTCTGAAGATTTGGAACACTGTCTGCTTCCAAACCTGATAAAATAGCTAATGTCTGTCAGGCTAGAGAGATAAACCATAGTTGTCGATTTCTTCTGACGTAGTCGTATGATGTCGACTGTCAAAGGTTGGTACACATCCAACTCATCAAGTAGGGTACGGAGAGTGGTGAGGTGTTTTTGAATTGATTTGTCTCCCTGTCGTAAAGTGAATAGTTGTTCATATATCTCACAGACTTGAGATATATTCTTCTTGTGGCCATATGTTAGACAGAGGGTGTTCCATATCTTTTTTGCAGGTCGTAGTAATATAATTCCTTGTGCAACTGAGGGTTCCATATTGTTCGTCATTCATGTGATAATCGTTGCATCATCGGCTAACCAATTCTTATATGTGTTAGATTTTTCATCTGGAGGTGGATAGATGAGGTGTTTTAGTTTCCTATGTGTCAAAATAAAGGTTTCGAAGTTTTGTGACCATAGGAGGTAGCTTGGGTCAGAAAGTTTCTTCGATGTACCACTCATATGCTTTACTAATGAATCACAGGAAGTCATACTGAATTGAAATTTTACTAATAACAGCAATATATAAACTGAAAGTAACCAAATACGTGAATTGGACTGCTCATCACGTGTGGATTTGACGTATCCACGTATGGATTTGATACGAAGGAGGGGCCTAGAACATGGCCTGACGAGGTTAGACTGCCTGACGGGAGGGACTTGATTGGCATTACGATGAACAAGGAGGGACGGAGGGAGTCACCAGCGACCTGACATGCATCGGAGAGCCCTTAACTGTCGGCAGAGGCCTGGTTGGGTGCGCCATTGCTGCCTGGAGGGCTTGGTCAGGTCTGCAGCGAGTGGAGAAGGAGAGGAGGCCTGCGGTTGGTGGTGGGGAGGGAGAAAAACCTAGGTTTTTAACCTTTGCTCTGGTACCATGTTAGATTAGGGATAAAAAGGATTATTTTTATTGATAATGAGTAGTTACACACATATATATATATGTCTATCAAATACCCTATTAGGATAAATGGATGTCCAATAACCCATCTACTATAAACCCACATAGCTAACTCTCACATGTTATAAACAAACCAAAAGTGAAAAATAGTCTATCTTGTGTAAACAAACTCAAACGCATCCTACATAGTAAGAAGACCCTCTGTCGCACTGACTGACTTTTTAAAGGCAAATTCATCGAGGTATCTTCCATCCACTGATGCCCAAATTAGTTAAAGTAGCCTTTTCCAGCTTAGTCTCTTGTGGCTTCTTGAATAGTAAATATTACTTATTTACTCTTTCCTCTGTCATTCAGTCCTCAGACATTCCAAAAGAGAAACTTTATTTTGAGTAATAGAATCATTCCATTCAAGCTTCATCACTGGGCTTTGTCTCATCTGAGACTACTCCCCAACCCTTTTTGCACGATTCTTTATCTCAATAAGATACTGCTTTACATCTTGTATGTTGTTTGCTAAGGAAAACCCAAAGCTCTTCCATGTTCTATAAGATATTCATCTGACCAAAGATACACTCCATCAACACCTTCACCACTTCCCACCCCACTCCCCCATTCTTCCCTTTCCCCTTCCCCATCCTCTTGTGTACCACCCACTTCTTATCTGAATTGCCACTACTTTCATTGCCATCTTCACTTTTACTATCCCTCATTTTGGTGACTGCACTTATTTTCCCCTTACCCACTCCGTTACATGTTGATGATTGCAAAAGGTGGAGATGAGAAGGAAAAAAAAACAGAAGTATCTTGGAAGAAAGAATTAGAAGAGTCACAAGAGGGGATATTTGTGATACCAATAGACAATAGCATGATGGTCTTCCTCATCCCATGGAGCATCAAGTTCTCATCCTTTCCTGACCAATCCTAAAAATATCTGCTGACAAGTGACAACATTGTGAGCCCTTGGGTTACTTTCAGACACCAGAGGGCTTTGTGACTCACCACTTGCAGCACAATCACTGACAGAGAAGAACTCCATCATGCCCCCACCTATCACAACCTCTTCAACCTGGTCAGCCTCCTCCAACTCCGTCAGTAAGCTCCGGTTGATCCCCTGCTTGCCCAAGAACTCAAAGGAACCCATTGTTGACCATGGAAAGTCGGCAACATACTCGGAATGAAAAAGTCCTGCCACCCCTCTCATCCAAATCGACCGGAAAGGCCCTACCAGTGGAACCCATCCACGATGCGGGCAGGAGACCTTATCATTAGCAGCAGCACTGAGGAAACTTCTCTGCCATCAGAATTGTGACAACCGATACTGGAGAAGAAATTTGGAACCCAAACTGGTACTTGCAGCGGCGATGACGTGGTTACCGTCCCCAATGAAGATGACTGGATGTCTTCTTTATTTCAGTCATTTGGATCCATGTCTGACCTGGATCCAACTGAAAGATCACTAAGACCATGACTTAAAGAACTGGGTTTGGTTCTCCGTGCCACTTGACCCTTTTGGCTCATATTCAATACGAGGACATTGTCAGCCATTTTTTGTGACAGTTGGATGACTCGAGTTGACTCAAATGAGTGACTTGGGCTCATTGTCCACCTCTTCGTCTTCCCAATCCTCATTGACACTTCTCTGAACCCTAGCTAACAATAACCCAAACCATGATGGCTGATTAGCTTCGGCCACCGCGAGGTCCAAATCCTACACCTGCAAACCACGTTTAACGGTTTCCTCATTGATTGTATTTCCATCCCCACTCAATGAGCCTATCAATAGGATTAGCAGATCTTATCTTTTTGTGATCTTATTAGCATTAGGAGATCCTATCTTTTTGTGATCTTATTAGCTATATAATATTCTGTATAGGATCAACGGATTATAGATATTCTGTGTGGGATCAATAGATCCTATCCTTTTGTGATCTTATTAGCTATAGATTATTCTGTATAGTATAACTTTCCTATTTATCGCAGTAAACTTATTAGGTAGATTGTCATACCATGTATAGGTAGTGTCTTAATGTAGATAATTTCTGTTTATGTACCACCTATTGCTGTATAAGTAGACTTGTCAATCAGATTGTGTCATGTAGAAATGTGTGTAATATACGTATATGTTAAATCCAAACACGATCTATTTATTCATTGTGTATTTAATACTAAACCTAAATACAAACTGCATGTTTTCACGACATGATCCATTAAGTACATGTTTAGATTCATCATGTCATTTTTGACAAGATAACGAGTTGATTGACATAAGTACATGTTTACACATTTATTACACGATTATAGGTTTTGTACATATTTAATGCATATTTACACGTTCAGTATAACAATGTTAAATAATCCTAAGCCAATAATCATGATTAGTATAGTAAGGTTAAATAATTATTAGTATAATATTGTTAAATCTATTAAAATAATGTTAAATAATTATTAGTATAATAGCATGTACTTGACGTACATTAAACGAGTAGTCGTGTACTATATACACGATTAGGTAATGTGTATCTATTGTGTATTTATTGGAATTTTCACCTTAGATATGAAAATGACCTGTGTAATAGTCAGTAGACACGAAAAGCACACGAGACACGAAAGGTTAAATCCAAACATGGTTATAACGTGTGTTATGTTATCATGTCATGTAGAAATTACTGGTCTATTTGTAAGTTTTTTATTTAAGGAGATCACGTGATCAATGAGAATTCATTTAGTCATTTTGACATCGTATCAGTGCCTACCTTTAGTTCATTCTTCCTCCTTCATATTTCTGTGGTTTTAGCCCTAGTGGCTCTTGGAACTTTAGATCATTTGAGATTGTAGTTTTCTAAGTTTAGATCCATAAACCTTTTAATCCTCTTGATTTTTTCCTAGAATTTTGTTAGCCCCTTTTATGTCTACAGAAAACTTTTGTGTACATTTCACGGGAAAGAACTTCTCCACATGGGAGTTCCAGTTCAAGTTGCTTGTCAAAGGCAAGGAACTTTGGAATCATGTCATTGGGACACCAACCGATGTTAAGGAGTTTGCTCAATGGGAGACCAAGGACACTTGGAAGTATTTCATGGATTTGGGTTCCATGGAACCACACCTTGTGAGCAATATGAAATCTTTTAGCATGGTTAAGGAGATGTGGGATTACCTTAAACCTGTCTACAATCAAGACAATAATGCAGGACCGCTCCGGTTAGAGTTTGAGATTGCAAATTACAGCCAAGGTAATCTCACTATTTGAGAGGATTATTCTGGTTTTCTAATCCTGTGGACCGAGTATTCTAGAGTAGTTCATGCTAAAGTGCCAAAAGAGGCATTGCCTGCATGAGGTTCATAGAGCAAGCAAACGTGATCAATTTGTAATGAAGCCCAGGTAAGAATTTGAAATTAAAAGGGCAGCACTATTAAATAGATAATCCTCTCCCTTCTTTGAATGTATGCCTTGGTGAGTTGCTTCTTGAGGAGCAAAGGATTCTAACTTGTGCTGTTATAGCACAAGAAAAGTGCCTCAGAAGTTGTGAATGTTGCATATGCTACTCAAAGGGAAAAGAAGTGGTATGGATAGCATTCAGTGCTAGTTCTGCAAGGAATTCGGCCATATTGCTAAATTGCAACAAGAAATGTTGCACCTATTGTAAGAAGTCATTGTAAGAAGTCGGGACACACGATTAAGAAGTGTCCTATGTGATCATTGAATCGTCGATCTAATGCTTTCCAAGCTATAATCAGTTCTTTCTCTTCTGTAAATGACTCCACAAGTGTTGCATCTGTCGTGCCAACTAGTCATGGTCATGTCATTCTTACTTTAGAATTGGTACAAGTGATTATCTTGGCATTCACAGCATTGGGACTTCAAGGAAGTGGTAAGACAATTTCCTCTCGATGGTTTCTGGACTTGGGATCCTCAAATCATATGACTTGTTCCGATTTTTTTGCTCAATATTCATTCCCATACTGGTAGTCTGGTACACAACACATTCAAGTTGCTAATGGAAAATCTTCCTATAACTAATGTTGGTGATCTTAGTTTCTTGTTCCGCAACGTGTTTGTGTCAATGGGGCTCTCTACTAATCTGATTCTTGTCCCTACTCTTAATGCCAATTCTCTTTTTACACATAACATGGCATCAAGAGCTTAGGTTAAATGAAAAGAAAAATCCTAGCCACCAACTCAGTTGCTGCTACCACCCACCACCACTGTCGGTAATTGTCGGACACCCTGGGCCATCCAGCTGACCCTTCCAGCAACAACAGTCAGACTCGTCGGCCCTTTTAGCAGCTGCAGTTGGCCTTGTCAGCCTTTCCTGCACCCGCACATCTCTCCTAGAGGGGCACAGCAGCCATCGGCCTCTTCCAGGGCTGTCAGCTCCTCTAAAATCCACCGGCAATCCCTGTTAGGACTTTTGACGGCCAGCCAGGCCATTCCGGTGGCCCCCACAGCCTGGCTGTCGGTTGTTAGGCATGTTGTAGGCTGTCTAATATGCTTGTAACTTCGTAATTGCTGTATGGTTCTCTTTGAGACCCTCTGTATGCAACATTCAGTTGTTTTATGCTTAAATGCGTGTTGATATTTATGTAACTGGCTGCCTACTACCTTTGTTCGTGCCAGCCATGGTGTCATCTTCTACCTCCAAGTCTGCCAACACCTCTTCTGATATGTGGTTGCGCAATTTGAGGGGTACCACTGGAAAACCGAATGGTATAAACTATCTTCTGTTGGTGAAAGCCTTAGGCGTTCATAGGAAAATTAAACACATCATCGAGGATCTGCTATCCCCAAAGAATTCCAACCATGACGATTGGTTTGCTATTGATCATGGAGTCATGTCGTGACTTGTCAACAGTATGGAGTAAAATATTGCATCAGATGTCATATTTCTCACTCCTGCGAAGAGGATCTGGACATCCTTAGGGAAACGTATGGACATAGAAGAATATTTCTTATGTGTTTGAGATTTATGAGAAAGTCTTCTTGCTTATGCAAGGTGATCGTTCTGTGCAAGAGCTGTATACATCACTTTGTGCTCTGTTGGATGAGTTGGACACGTATGAGCAGATACGAAGGTGCTTTGGGAATATTATGTTGGATCAGTAGTTGCCAAGTTTCTTTCTACTTTTGGTCCAGATATTGCCCCACAGATCTGTGAACATGTTCTTGGTGCTGATACAGTTCCGTCCTCTTCCAGGTTCTCTCGGGCCTTACATGTTTCCACTGGCACCTCCACTTCATTCTCTGATCAGTTTACTGTGGTCAGTTCCACCTGATGCTGCGGTCATGGATGCAGTAGAGGATGTACTTCAAGGGGAGGAGGTGGGAGTCGGAAGTGCGACTATTGCAGGCGCACCAATCATACCTTCGACAAATGTTGGAACAAGTTTAGCAAGCTTGAATGTACTCATATTGTCATGATGGAAAGTTCCACCTGATGACCTTAGCACACCTAACATAGTTGCTGTCCCAGAGGCTGAGTATGATGGTTTTCTATAGTTTCAGGCCAACCAGTCATCTACGATAACTTCCTATGTCACTACTTTAGGTGCCTTTCTAATTTTTATGGACAGTTTTTGGATAATAGACTTAAGTACATCTTCATACATTACTGGTACTTGTGATTAGTTTACTTCTTTCTTTTGTTAATCTTTTGTTTCTATGGTAGATGGTAACTAATGTTCTATTAGTGGTTAAGGGTTGTTCAAATCTCTTCGCAACTCACTATTGATAAAATCCTTTATATTTCTAATTGTCTAATCAATCTTCTCTCCATTAATATGATTACTAAAACCTTAAACTAGTTAGTGAGATTCTTTCCGTATCATTGTACTTCAGATTTATGGATAAAGAAGAGGATTGGTTTGGATTGTGAATGTGGTAGGTTATATGCTCTTATTTGAGATGATGTTCTCAAAGAACTTTTGTCGTTTATCTTGAGTGTCGTCTCTTTTGTTTGAGATGATGCTTCTGAAGTCGTCTCTTTTGTGACATTATCGGCTTGGTCATCTTTCTCTTCTCAAGCTTTAATAAGCATTGCTGTGAATGTCTATGGTGTCTTTTGATTGTAAGTGTTGGCGGTTAGATAAGTATCATTATGCTACCTACTATGAATCTAGTAGTGCTAGTCATGCTCCCTTTGAGTTGCCTTTTGGGGTTCGTTTTGAGTGTCGTCATTGTCTAGTTATACGTATTACATTGTTTTTATTTATGATTTTTCTAGAGTTTCTTGGATGTATTTGTTAAAAGATAGGATATATGTACTAAACGATGTTTTCTGAAGTTTCTTCATCGACTAAAAACCTAGTTTTCTTATTCTCCTTGATTGTTTTGCCTTGATAATGTATGGGAATTTATTCAAAATGAGATTACTAGTTTTTGTGCCTCTTAGGAGATATTACATCAAACTACTTGTCTTTGTATCTCTCAACAAAATGGCATTATTAAGAAAAAAATACAAGTATATTTTAGATGTCACGTGTACAATTATGTAGGGGTGCACATGGTTCGGTTCGGTTCGATTCTGTTAAGAACCATGAGCCAAATCATATCTATCGGTTCTGACTATATTGGAATCGAATCGAACCATGTGTATACTTAGAACCAAATCTAACCGAACCGTTCAAAAATCGGTTGGTTCGGTTCGGTTCTCGGTTAAGATTGTAAACAATTATGAACTTGTGGTTATGGAAGTAAGTACTAAGTAATGATCATGATATCTTGTGGCAATATAAATTAGAGTTGATGGGATATTGAATATGTGGATTTGAGAATATATATATATTATATATATTATATTACATATTAATACTAAGTACGTAGTATTAATACTTATATTATATATATATATATATATATAATATTAATATATAAATCGGTTCTTGGTTTGATTTAGTTAACCACACTCAGAACCAAGAACCGAACCACTAAGGATGGTTTCAAGATTTGAGAACCGAATCAAACTATTCAATACACTTTAACCAAATCGAACCATTAAAAATGGTTCGTTTCGGTTCGGTTCACTGGTTCTAACCGAACCGTGTGCACCCCTACAATTATGTTTCAAATGAATGTTCATAAGTACCTCTGGTCTGACACTGTTTGTACTACATCCTACTTTATTAATAGATGTTTTTTACTATTCTAGGTGGAGCCATTCCACTTAGGAGGCCATGTGATCATCAGGGTATTTGATTATGTTTGTTTTGTGTATAATCTTTTTCCTGGTCTTGACAAGCTTTCATATTGCTTAACAAAATGTGTGTTTGTGGGGTATTCTAAGACTCACGATGAATATAGGTGCCACAATCCCCATACTAGACGATATCTATGGATGTTACATTCTTTGAATCTACATCCTTTTTTGGCACTCAAATTGTTGGTCAAGGTTATGTTTCTCTTTTCACTCCTGTTGTGAGTTCTACTATTGATGACACTTTTTGTCCTTTAGTGGCTCTTACTCGTTCATTAGAGGTTTACCATCGTCATTCTAGGAAACAACCACGACTTCTACTTCTAGTCGAGTAACGATGTGTCATTGATCATCTTATTCCCCATTTTGTTTCTTATAATCGTCTTGACCCAGTGTATCATTAATTTGCCTTGTCTATTTCTTCTTAGACTATTCCTAAGATTCCTAGGAACTACAAAGAAGCTATACTAATTTCACATTGAAAGGATGTTATGGACGAAGAAGTATAGACACTAGTATCATGAGGCACTTAGGAGTTGGGTGTTTATCCCTTTGGAGCTACAATTGGTTGTTTTCGTTGGATTTATACCATTAAGTTCAAACCAGATGGTAAAATAGATTGATACAAAGCACGTCTAGTTGCAAAAGGGATTTACACAAACTTTTGGTATTGACTATATTGAGACCTTTTCACTGATGGTGAGGTTGAACTCTATTTGGGTGTTGCTATCTATTTCCATTAATTAAGTATTGGTGGTATACCAATTTGATGTCAAAAATACTTTTTGTTGATGATTTAACTGAATAGATTCTTATAGAATAATCTAAGGGTATGTTGCTTAAGAGGATGGTACTGTCTATCATCTCAAGAAGGTAATTTATAGTCTCAAGCAAAATCCTTGAACATGGTTTGAGAAATTCTGTAAAATTGTAATGTAAGTTGGTTTTCAACAGTGTGCAGTGGATTACTCTGTGTTTGTGACACTCGCAACGATGCTAGTGTGATTCTCACAGTATATATACATGACATACTTTAGACAGGTAGTGACACAACAGGAATCTTTGAGATTAAAGAGTATTTGAGAAAGCACATTATTACTAGAGATATGAGTAAATTCAGATACTTACTTGGGATAGTGTTTGCATATAATAAAGACAAAATGATTCTATTTTAGAGCAAGTATGCGTTATGTCTTTTCCAAGAGGTAGTCTCTTAGGTTGCAAGCTAGAAACTACCTCGTTAGATCAAAAATCAGATTCTTGGGATAGTAGTTAAGAGTAATTCAAGGATGTTGGACGTTACAGAATAATGATTGAGAAGTTGATTTAATTGGCAGTCACATGTCAAGATATCTCATAGGTCTTTTGAGTCAGTTGATGCATAAACAATGAACTGTTCATTGGACAGGAGTTCTTTATGTGTTGGCTTATATTAAAGGTAGATCGGGCAAAGGTCTTCTACATTAGAAACATGGACACCTTCAAGTTGTGGCCTATTTAGATTCTAGTTATACAGGTGATAAAGGAGATTTAAAGTCTACATTTGGTTATTGTACCTACATTGGAGGAAATCTTTTCACTTGGAGAAGCAAAAAGTAGAATTTTGTGTTCAGATTAAGTGTAGAAGCTAAATATCGATCGGTGGCCCAAACTGCTTGCGAAATGGAGTGGCTCATGTCTCTGTTGATTGAGCTTGGCTTTACTGTACAACTTTCTATGTTAATGCATTGTAACAATTAAGTTACAATATTTATTAAAAACAATGTTGCATTTCATGAGTGGACTAAGTACATTGAGGTGGATTGTAATTATGTGAGAGATACAATAATGATTGGAACTATTTCTACTTCCTTTACTCAATCTTTCGATTAGCTTGTGGTCATTTTTACTAAGGGATTAGTCTATGGGGCCTTTAGATCACTTTGTAACAAGCTAGGCATATTAAATATATATGCTGCTGCTTGAGAGGGAGTATTAGTATTATTGGATTCTTATATGGATATTATGTGAATATCCATCTATGTACTCCTATATATACAAAAAATAAATAAATATATGTATAGATGGATAGATAGATAGATACATAGATAGGAGATCTTAACTCTTAATGTTAATTCTCATTTTACACTTAACACAACCCATTGGTTGTAACTAGGTATACTTTTTGAAGCTTTGCTCTGGTGGAACTCTAGATGGCTATAAGGCAGTAAGGCATGCAAAGTAGCTTTCGGTAATAGGCAAGAATATGGAGTGGATTATGAATTTTTTTTTTGCTCCAGTTGCTAAGATGACTATAGTGCAAATGATTCTTGCAAATGTTGCTTCAAAAGGCTGGTCACTACGTCAAATGAATGTCAAGAATGTATTTTTGCATGGTGACCTAAAGGAAGAGATTTTAATGACACCTTCGCCAGGGTTATTCTCTACAAAATCTTTGAGTGTATGCAAACTACCACGATCACTCTATGGCTTGAAGCAAATTCCTTGTATTTGGTTTGTTAAATTTTGTTCCACATTACTTGGTTTTTCCTTTATTCAAAGTCAGTATGACTCATTGTTTGTATGCAAGACTGAGAATGGGATTTGTTCTTCTTCTGGTTTATGTTGATGGTCATCACAGGAATCAGTTCAATGTTGATTCATCAGCTTAAACAACACCTACTTGCTTCTTTTCATACGATGGATCTAGACCCTCTTCAATATTTTTTGGGTCTTGAGGTGATTTTTTTACATCAACATAAGTTTATCTAGGATTTGATTTCTTTCACTGGGCTTGAGCATACTTCTCCCATCGACTCACCATTGGAGGTGATTGTGTAGTATCATCGTGAGGATGGTGAGCTTTTTCTTGATCCTTCGATGTGCAGATAATTGTTTGGGAGTTTGAACTATTTGACAATCACTAGGCCTGATATTTCCCTTGCTGTTCACTAAGTTTGTCAATTTATGCAAACTCCACAATGTCTTCATTTGGTTGCCGTCTGTCCTATTATTCACTATTTGAGGGAACTCACCTATTAAAGTTGGTGTATGTTTCTTGGTAACACACTCATTTCATGGAAGAGTAAGAAGCAAGATTCTGTTAGTAAGTCTTCAACAAAGTCTGAATATCGAGCTATGTCTTCTGCATGTTGAAATTATTTGGCTTTGTGGCTTGTCGGTTGAGCTTGGATTCCATCAACTTGAGCCCACTTCTTTTTAAACAGTGCCATTCAAATTGCTGCTAATCCAATTTTTCATGAGCACACAAAACATATCAAGGTGGATTGTCGCTCATTTCATTCATGAGGCTTTTTGACTATATAGTCATCAATCTTCCCCATGTCACTACAGATATACAAACTACTGATGTGTTTACCAAAGCCATTACTCGTTGACAACAACAGCTTCTATTTAGTAAATTGATGCTTCTTGATCAGTGAGCATCAATTTAAGGTGGGATGTCAACAGGATCAATAGATCCTATCTTTTCGTGATCTTAATAGCTGTAGAATATTCTGTATTGATCAATAGATCCTATTTTGTTGTGATCTTAACAGCTGTAGAATATCATATACAGAATAAATTTCTTATTTACAGTAGTAGATTTATTAGGTAGATTGTCATACCATGTATAGTTAGTTTCTTATTGTAGACAGTTTCTATGTGTGTACTGCCTATTGCTGTATAATTCTTCTATTTAAGGAGATCATGGTATCAATGAGAATTCGTTCAATCATTTTGACAGAACCCACCTCCAATGCAGACAACAGATGGGACACCTCTCCGATGTTGGCCTTGATGGTCATTGGAATTCTTTGAGCTTCCACCAGTACCACCTCTGATTGAATGCCGTGTTTCCTATGCAGCTCTGCAGCATTTCCTGGGGAATTTCAAATTTCGAAACTATTTCATAAATAATACCTTCATCTCTTGCTTGTAGTGGTATTTCCTGATTTTGCTACCCACCTCACTGGAGACACCAATGCACCCAACGCAATATTCCATGATTGGAACCTTACCTTTATTCCTTCCACCATATATTCTTCCATCATTAATATTTCTTTTTTGACACGTTAACATGTAGTGTATGACACTCCAGTTCTGGCTGCCACATGTAACAGTTGATAATCACCTCACCATTTACCATGAAAATTCCATTGAATGGTATTCCAGTCATTCTCTTCATTCCATTCAACCATCACTGCCAAATCCAACACCTTTGCCATGATCGAATCAGAGAGTTCAACGTCTACTAATGGAATATCTTCCATTATCTCACGGACTTTGTTCACCTTCTCTTCAACAAACACCAATTATAAGCACCTCACTGTAATAGATGTTCTTTGAGATAAAGCGATTGACTTTATGACCTCTCACATGTACAGCGATTATTGGAACAGATGGTTGAGATTTAAGCATCCTTTTTCATGATGACCAAGCCTTTTACACTGGTGACATTTCCATGGGTTCCGGCAATCAACCTGTCTATGTCCACTGTCTAAATGCTACAGGGAGGTTGTAGCCCCATGTTCGGGTCTCTTTTCTTTCTCCATAACCTTTGTTTCTTTCTCTACTCTTGCTGCCCCACTTCCTAATGGGGTAATGTTTGCACCTGAAGCAATTAGTGTCGGCATACTCTCACACCCATCAGCTTCGATTGGTATCGTCGGCTCCATAACCAAAATACCAAATATCAACACATGTCAGCATAATTTCGTCAATGTGTCGATTTTTCAACTTACTAACGACATGATATGACATCAGTATGGTAATTTTGTGAGCAAAGGTGATTTTTTTACTATGTTTCCGCCAACACGACACCAAGATCCTTATATTTTGCTGATGCGTGTTAGTCTTTCAACTTGTTGAGGTTCGACATGAAACTGACATTTAAAACTATACCCGTAAGTCCTCCCTTTTCTCTCTCTATTGCTGCTATCTCTCTAGACCCCTCATCTTCCTCTCTCCTCCAATATAATTTGAAGGACAATTCGAACTTTTCTATACTACAAATATATCACTGTATCATACTGGTTTGTATAGTGAATCTAACTAGTTCTAAATGTTAATTATTGCTAACTAAATCTTACTCTCAAGCTCCATGTCGAAACTCTAAATTTTGAGAAGACTTCCTTCAAGTTCGTTGTTTTTACCATCTTTCACATATGCTGTACACCGATATCCGACACCACCGTCAAACAAGAAATTGATGTTTCCAATTGTGCTTCAAAATTGCTCTTTTGCCTTGAATACTCCAATATGAAAAAGAGTATATAACATAGAAGTGAGCTTGTAACATTGAGTGTATTCAAGTTGTTGACTTGAAGTTATGTTCCTCCTACTGTTTTTGGTCCAACAATCTGAAATCTCTTTTTATTTCTTTGCAGAAGTCAAATGCGGAAAAGTCTTTAGGATTACGCACTACGGGCACAAGAGATGAACAAATACTGGAAACTCATGAGGCACAGCTGTCTTCTGTAGTAAAGGGGACAGATAAAATTCCATCTCTTAAAAAGAGTTTATTAGTTGATCCATCCACAGCGGTGATTCATCAAAATGGTATACCAGAAAATGAGGTCACTGCCTTACAAAGTAGTGGAGTAAGCCAGCTTTACACTGGAAGCAACAGAGGAACTGTGAAAGTATCTCAAAGTGCACAGACCAACCCTAGTAATCCTGGAGTTTCTCAATATTCCTTACCATCATCAAGATCTGTCTCTCCAAGCAGGTATTGCCTCTCTGTGAGAGAGAGAGAGAGAGAGAGAGAGAGAGAGAGAGAGAGAGAGAGAGAGAGAGAGACTGAGGGCGAGAGAGTGACTGAGTGTGTAGAAACTGTCTTTGGGTTGTCTCTAGTGTGCAGCTTTGCCAAGGAACTGTATATCCCCCATTGCTTAGATTAGTTTTAGACACAGTCTTGGGCTTGTCTATAGTGTGCAACTTTGGCAAGGAATTGTGGTTCACACATACGTTGAGAGCTTTCTAACATCTTCTCTCTGATGTAGGCACCAGAATGATCTAAATCATGATAACAGAATAACTTCACCTACCCATGGGAGGATGCAGGCATATGAACTCAGTGGCTCTAGTACCCCATGGAAACAGGTTTTATCTCATTGATCTCTGTTATATGCTATCAAGCTGCTATAACCTATTGTAAATGGGCAAATAACCATCTTTGATAATGGAGGAGCTGATTATGATGCAGGACCTTGTGCTCAAGATGAGGGAGCATGAAGAAGAAATTTTGCAATTAAAGAGGCATCTTGCCGACTATTCTATGAAGGTAATGGAGCATATGCTTGTTGGCATGTTTTTGGAAGTTGTTTTCTTCTTCCCTGCCTGTTACCACCCATTCTCTGCCTAATTTTTTATTGGATTTTAATAGGAGGCACATATATGCAATGAGAAATATGTACTTGAGAAACGTATAGCTCACATGCGAATGGTACATATCTTCATCTATTATTTCTTTTGCTGCTTCATCTATTTCTCTATTCCATACGTATATGACATGGCTATCTGCTTCAGGCATTTGATCAGCAACAACAAGATTTGGTTGATGCTGCATCCAAAGCTCTTTCATACAGACAAGATATAATAGAGGAAAATATTCGGCTGACACATGCATTGCAGGTTTTTCGATTTTTCAAATCATCTTGACATGCTTCACTATTTACTTTATTGTTCTTCCTTGCCATCATGAATAAAGATGTTCTCTCTCATCCATTGTTCCACACTCCACTATCTATAAACTGCAACTTGAATGACTGAATGTCAATGATAAAACTCTTTAAATTTAATTTTTTAATTGCTACATTTTATTTTCTCATTCTTATTATGCTTGATAAAATTCTTGTATTATATTTCATGACATGTGATTCATTCTAATTTTGATTAGTCGAATCATTCTAATGGGGTGTTTGGTTGGAGTTTTGCCCCTCAGATTTCGATGGGAATCTTTTTCTGACCCACAAGTCAAACCAAATGTGATTTGACTATCCAAACATTAGTGATTGGAGCATGTGTAAAAACTTATACGCCAACCCAATTCCAAAAGCTATAAGAAGTGAACTTTTTGCCAGCAATTGGAGTATCTTTCCCATATTAACCTTAGTAAAATAGTTTTATGAAAAAAAAACCAATCAATATTTAGAAGTCGTGCCATCGTAGCTGGCCGTCAGCCACCGCTGTTGACTGTTGCTAGCCAACTTCGATCAGTAATGGTTGTCGGTCAACCCTGGCTGTCGACCAACTCCAGTTGGTAGCCAACTGAGGGGGTTGTCCAACTTCGACTGGTAGTGGCCGTCAGCTAACTCCAGTCACCGCAGTTCAAAAACGAAAAGGATATTTTTGTATTTTATTTAGTTACTGAGTACCAAGAAGTTGAGTCAAAAATCAGAATACTAAATAAGATTGTGATGGGTGGGAATTTACCCATGCAAACCTCAATTTTAAAGTTTTCCCAGAAAAACAGGATTCATAGGAAGCTCTAGCCTACAAATGTCGAACCAAATGCCCCTTAAGTTGAAGGTTGGAACATAAAAAAGTTCCATATTGTCATCTTGATTGAATTGAATCCCTTTTGCTATTACCGATTTCACAAATTTTGATAAATTGAATCCCTTTTGATATTACTGATTTCACAAATTTTAGGAAAATAATAATAAATTGAGCCCCTTTTGGTGTATCTAAATTGTAACCTATTACAAATGAGGGGTGATATAGTAGCGATGTGCCATTTTGAATAGTGATGCAATATGTTATTGGTAGGAGTAGGATAATTATCTATGTTAGGATATGTCTTGGATTATTACCTACACTAGCGATCTTGTGGAGATCACGTTACCATGGATGGCCATAGATAGAAACTTCCATATTAAAAACCCACATGAGTGGTTCTCCTATTGAGTTGATAATGTATCTGCTGGATACAAATACATCAGAAGCACCAGGTTCCAATCCTTGAGGGAATTAGCATATTTAACCAATCTATTCGAATTGATATATCTTTTACAAATATGGACTCTACCATACCTTTGCCAAGAAACCCACACGTGCAGACAGGCATGTGCACACATGCACAGACACTGTAAACATCCACGCACATACTAAATTTATATGGGGAACAGGGAAACTATGTAATGAGACCTGAGCTCATCTTCTTTGGGCTCTCATTGATACGTAGATGTATTGTTAGAATTGAAAAACTAAGCAATATATCTACAATGTCAAAGTATCATTAAAATCAAGTTATTCCTACAACCGATCTTCTAGTTTAATGATTTAACTTGCACAAATTCAATGTTTACATGTATCTTAAACAGAAGTGATTGGATTCATACTTTATACTGTAAGTTAGAAGATGGAAAATCACTTAATTTTTAAAGTACTTTAGGCAATATAAGTCACATGCAATGCTATGAATATAGGTCCTATCTTTTTCTGTATAGATCAATGTGAATGTATTGGATTTTCATTTAGACCATGTTTTTGAAATAGATGTTATTTGATAATTTTCCGATACATGCATGTGTTTTTTTTAAATGTTTTGCATCCATTGAGATTCAAATTTGTAACTTCCTAACTGGAGTAATAGTCACATACTGAATAAGCTGTGCTTTGTTCCTAAATATATGTATTTGTCTTTTCTCTTATACTAATAATGTATGTATTGGTCTAATTCTATTTTTTTAAATTCTTATTTATATGTGTGTATGTATACATGTTTTTTTATCACTACAATTTCGATATATTTTGTCTTTATGTAGTTATTTGTGCAATAATTTGTTTTTTATTTTGCTGTGCATTTAAATTTTTAGGACGTTTTCTGACAATAACTTTATTTCTTCAGTCAGCTCAGGAAGAACGGTCAACTTACGTTTCATCCTTGCTACCCCTGCTTGCAGAATATGGACTCCAGCTGTCAGTGCCTGATGCTCTCTCCATTGTTAGTAACCTGAAGGCGAGTGTACATTATTTTCTGTGTGGTATGTTTGAAGCTGTGTGCTTGCTAAGCGTTTTTATACACATTATAATTTACTTTGTTGTTGCTTTCTTGCAGGTATTGTTTAGACATCTGCATGAGAAACTCATAATCACAGAGGTGAGCAAACCGGGTTCCAACATTTTTTGAATTTGGATGGTGATCTGATATATGTTGTACTGAAGTAGTGATACCATCCTGATATTAAAAAGTGCTTCATATAAATGGTGCAGGAGAAACTAAAGGAATCTCAGTATCAGATAACTCCATGGCACACTGAACCACCAAATGCTTCAAACTTTGCTCCACAATCACCTTCTAATTCTTATGGAGCTGCACCAAGCCCCTCAGTATGACTGTGTTATATATTTATATTTTTAGTTTGTGGTAATTCATGAAAGTCTTGAACCATTCTTTCTTCTCCCAGAACAAAAATGGGCTTGAGATTGTACCTCAGCCACCATATTCTCATGCACTTTCACCAATTGCTTCTCCATCCAACAATCAGACGAGAGCGGGTTGGGAGGCATTGGGACATCAAAATTTTCAACCTAGTCCAGGTGGCTTTGCACCAAAAAGTCCGAACTACCATAACATGGGCAATTCTTCTCCTCCTGTTGACAGGTAAACATGGTTCTTAAAATCATACAATTTTAGATCAAATGGAGACGGAATTGATGTGCAAATCTGCATTGGAATGCTAGACCTATGGCAGTTGAAAATGCATTCTAGCCTGCATTGCCACCATGTGTTTTCATGTTCATTTTTGTGTCAGTCTGTGAATAGAGTTACTTGATCACTCATGATATGCATGATACACCTTAACAAATTAATTAAATCTCCAGGATGCTTTCATATCAAACTGTTATATATCCATACCAAATAACCACGTGTCTTGGTTGAGGAAGTTTTTCTATTAGTATATATTTTTGGAAAAATTACTTAATAGTGTCCCAAGGTTTGAACAAAATCCCATTTTGTTGTTTGAGCTTTAAAAAGTATCATTTTAGCGTTCAAGATTTACAAAATAATCAAAATCTTTAATGCCATCAAATTTTACACTTGATTGATTGTTATGCTCTTATGGGAAAATAAAGGCACCATTTTGATATTTGAGAAAGGATTGTCTTAAATTTTCACTTATGAGCTCACATAGTAGTCTATGTACTAACGGAAGACTATGTTGTCTAACGTTGTAAACCTTGGGACATTAAAATGATATTTTTTGAATCTTGTGTATTAAAATGGAATTAACTCAAACCTTAGGACATCATTAAGTAATTTTTCCTATAATTTGTGTGACAAGGAACATGATCAAGATGGACAACTACGCCTTGGAACCGTGTGTGCACAGCATTACCTGAAAAGCAAATTGCACCAGCCACCAAGTCAGCCCTTAAGCTGGTGGATCTGGTGTCGCTGGGAACAATTCAAGGGTTCAATCCCCATGATACAATTCCAGAAATAAAATCCTGAACCCAACTTAATATAGTCTTTGTGATGTACACTTTTTGATCTTCTCTCCTGGATCCTTTTTCTTCTTTTGAAGATTATATGGAAACTTATTTACTTGGGATACTTCTGCCGTTACAATAAAAACATTAAAATAAGAAGTATATTTGTTGTGCTATGTTTGAGAATGACATTATTTTAAAAAAATCATTAATTTTACAGGAAAACCGAGTTATAATAGACTATCCTTTTGTTTACAAAAAGCTTAGCTCAATTGAGAGTGGTGATTGGCAGTCTTGATAAGAGGTTGGCTTCAAAGAATAAGCATGAATTAGTCACATGACAAAACCACCTTACAAGAAGTTGATATTTTAAACAAGGGAAAATTTCATAAAAAAGGCTGAAGTTTGACCAAACATCAAATCAACACTTATACTTTTGTTACCTTTATGTGACTTCCTAAACTTTAATTTACTTTCATGTACAAGCTTGCTGTCATGTTACCAAAACAAGTATAAAATCTTTTTAATATGGTTTTCAAAATCTATTTTCTCTTTTCATAACCAAAACACGTGCATTTTTGATATCTTGGGCCTAAGCGATTGACACTAGTCATAAGTACCCGTTAAGGCAAACTGCATTGTCACAGATAAGGCATCCTATAGAGGGGTCTTCCTATCTGGGGTTAATACTCTAAGAATCCTTAATCTGTCTATACAAGGACTATATGCATAGGATTTGCCCTTTCGACGTCCTTGGGACTGTTGCACTCAATCACTAAGAGGATTTTTCTACCTTTTGGTTCAACTTGGACAACCCTTCGAGACGTCATACCTACTCAATTAACTTTCGACCCTCCTAGAGTATCACTCATCTCTTGTCCATTGATGAGACTGTTTAACCCTCTTGGTTCTAACTTCATCCTTGATTTTTTGGTCCATAGACCCTTACCTAAGGTCTTTTGGTCCTTTAAAATCAGGAAATCTCAACCTTGGACTCTCATTTGACCCTATCAGCCATCCTTGGTTCATCAGCACAATCTTATAGTCCTCTTGGTTCCTCGAAAACCATGGTAAAACCACATGGACCTCATCCTAGGCAAGAAGCTTCGACCTTGTGTTTTCTTTAAATATTTTTTCAAAATCTTTACAAAACTTATGCATTTCTTTCTATATCCTTTTTTTTTTAAAAGCCATTTCAAAAATCAATTGAAAACATTGCCAACCACCTCAAAAACCAACCGTAGCTTACTATAAAAAGAAACTAGGGCATATCTTGCTCGAAACCAACACTCAAATACTATGAAATCCCCATGCATCACAATAGGAACATAAACAACGACAAAATTTAGAATAATATGTTGTAAAACCAAATAAAGCATACTATAAGTAACTTGACAAATCATAAAATACCAAATCCACACATAAAGGTTTTTTTCATTGAAAAATCCACTATATGCAACCCTTGGTTGCCATAAGTTGGATTCTCAACATGGAATCCTAAAAACATCGGATTCTCACATGGAATCCCATGGCATGAGCGTGTACCTTTTACCAAAGTTCGATCCATATGCCCATATAGCGTTGCAACTTCACCTGTAGTAGCGACCACTCGTAACGGTGACACTCGATGACAATAGCTCAACGACAACGTCGGCTGCAACACATGGCTTAAGATGGTCAACAACTCATAACAATAGCAACAACTCACCCTCTGTCTCTCCCTCTAGATCTCTCTCTCAAATTCTCTCAAGCTCTCCCTCAAATCTCTCAGTTGTGAATGCCAGATGGCATCCTTTTCTTCTCCTTTAATTAGAGCCTCTTGTGTCGAACTTTTCATGAATTGTCCCGTTACAGGATACTTGTCCAAACACAGTGTTGTTACGGATGGTACTATAGCAGAACAATATTTGTCTACCTCGTGTTATGCACACTCACTAGGTATAACATGCCAAAACAAGGAATTTAAAGCGGGAAGCATCCACAAAATTCACTTTGATTACTCAAGAAGAATATTACATTTAAAGATAACCAAACACCAATACACCCAATTAGACTCAAAACTTGATCACTAAAAGTACAATCGAGTGGGAATCAAATCGCAAAACAAAACTTACGACTACAGCGTTCTGGGCTACTAAACACATCCCTAACCCACACGTCTCCTACAAAGTGCTCAGGTGTTACAATCCTTGCTTAACTACTGTAGTTAACATAACCACCGTAGCCCACTTAACCTCTGTCACTTCTAATCTATAGCTTTTTTCATTCATCTTCGTCTGTTGATTTCTGCATTTTCAACCCTGGATGGTCAAAAAGCCCTCTTCTCCAACCACAGAGAAGAAGATCAAGGACGGGGAAATCACCTTCTCGAGAAGTCTTCTCCTAATCATCTGTTAGTGTCCTGGAAGTTGCAATGGTTTCTGTAATGGTAAAATGGGCTGGCAATGATTGGGAAATGTGAGGGCAAACTTGTAGTTTTATGCACAATGGTAGACAAAGTCATGAGGTTACTAATGTTGTTAACAAATGTTGACGGAAATAGGTTTTTGTATAACAGTTGTTAACTTGAGTTTGTATATGAAAGTAAAATTAAAGTTCAAGGGTCCCACCAAGGTATCCAAAGCATAGGCGTCAGTTTGATGCTTTAGTTAAGCTTCTAGCTTTTGTATAAAAAATCCTCTTTTAACTATCACATTTTGCTGACAGCAATACTGGGGTTGGCTTTGTTTGAACTATGAAGCCAAAGAAGTCTGTATTTTCCTAATTGTGGGGTCTAGAAATCTTTGATATGTGGTTACAACCAGGACATAGATGAAGAAATATTTTGTCCTTTGGTAGGCTTATGACAAAATGCAATGTTGGATACATAATGGAAGTTCTCATAAATATCCAATCCAGAAATTGGTGGAATTGATATGGATGTCATGCCTGAAACACTGCAATTTTTGCAAATGTCTGATTAAGCTGATGGTTAGTTTACTCAACAGATTATTTCTGTCTGCTTTGTATATGGCCAACCAACTTCATATTTCATTGCAAATAAATAAGCTCTAGCATGAACTTTCTCTTTGGAGTGCGTATGTATTGTGTTTTTAACTGTGTACCTAGAAAGAACAATATTCTTGTAGTGAATCAATTAGGAGAAATCTTGTTCATAGCTTCATATGCTCAGGAGAATATCCAAATTCGACAAGGGAAGGAAGTTAGTGGTAGAGTTTAATTCTGATAATCAGTTTTTCAATCATTTGGTAATTAGTAGTCATGGAGTATAGCATCAGCTACTATATGAACTTGCATTCTTATAAGGTTTTTAGATGAACTTGCACAAGGGTCTAGCTTTATATTGGGACACAGCATGAACCTCAAGGCTACCATGTAATCTTTGTTAAAAATAACAAACTGTGTGAAACTCATTATCACCTATTGGTTTTAGTGTGTGCACATTATGCATGACCTTCATGATTTCTGCATGACATTGTGTTTAGGACTCCAAGCTTATCATCAGTGGAGTTTGTTAAAGATAATAAATCATGTGGAGCTCATTATCACCAATAGGTTTTCGAGTAGCAGCTAACAATCTTTTCTATATCACAATCATCCCTTTCATTTGTTTTGAAGGTGCTAATTTTTTCATTAAAAATGAAAGCTTTTATTTGATAGTTTAGTTAACCCTCTCCTCCTAAATGAGCACCATTTATTGGACAAGGCAAAAAGATGGTATAGTCATGCAATATGAACACCCAATCTTGTAAAATATGAGAATGATGAAATAATTGAACTGTGTGGATGATAGATTAGTTCTAGTTGAATATGAGACAATAAATGTTGAGAGAGAAAAATCTTTGTGATTGTTATGTAAACCCTAATCTCCTTATATAAGAGAGGGTGAAAAGTAAGATTACTAGAATACCTCTAAGGGTATAAACTAATAATACTAAATCCTATTTCTAATACTCCTCCTTAAGTTAGAACATATAAATAAAAAAAGCACAACTTGATACACATGAAAGAAAAAGTAGGGAATCTCATCTATAGACGAAATGTAGGGAGTGCAGATTTTTCCATTTAAAACTTCTTCTCATGTAAAATGACAAGCTACCTCAATCTGTTTGGTTCTCTCATGAAAAAATAGATTGTAAGAGATCTGAATAGCAGTTTGATTATTACAAAACAGAGGAAATGAAGTGGAACTGAGTTCTCCAAAATTTTTCATCAAGGTCCTCAATCATTTGAGCTCACAAGCAGTCTGAGGCATACTTTGATACTTGACTTCGACATTGGATCTGGCAACTACAATCTATTTCTTATTTCTCCAAGTAACTAGATTTCCACCAAGGAAGACATAAAAGCCTGACTATCACCTTTATCATCAACATAACTAGCTTTAGAATATGCTTCAACCTTTAGGTGTCTATTCTTCTTAAACAAGAGACCCTTGTGAGGCGATCTTTTGATATATTCTAGCATCTTCATTGCAACATCCATATGACACTACCTTGGCTTAGTCATAAACCAACCAACTACTCCTAGAACATATGCTATAACAAGTCTTGTGATAGTAAGATAAGTTTACCAACAAGGCGCTTGCAATGAGACATATCTTTCAATAGTGGTGAATCATCATCCTACAGTTAATGAGTGTCAAATGTCATTAGAGTATTTATGAGCCCGATGCCAAGTAATCCTTGTTATTTTAAGTGGTGGAGTGCATATTTTCTCTTATTCAGTGCAACCTTAAATATGCTTCTGGTAATCTCAATTCCGAGAAAGTAGTGGAGTTTTTTCATATCTTTGGTGACAAAGTGTTTCTTTGAATGCTCTTTTGTCTTTTCAATGTCTTTGATGTCACTACTAGTAAGAAGTATGTTATTCACATATATTGCTAATATGACCAGTCTTGTGGCTGTCTTCTTCACAAAGACAGAGTGATCTGCATTACTCCTTTGGAAGCCAATAACATGAATGATTTTGTTGAATTTGCCAAACCATGCCTTTAGACTTTACTTGAGATCATAAATCTCTTTCTTTAGTCAAACCATGCCTTTAGACTTTTCCTGAGTAACATACCTCGGAAATTGTTTTATGTGAACCATATTCTGCAGATCATTATGTTAGAGGTGAATAATAGGATTAGATTAATTCCAAAAGAGATTACAAGGTTATACACACACATATGACATCATAACCTTATAGTAAATGGATACTCATTTACCCATATAGTCTAAATACACCTTTAACACTAAATGACATCATTAATAACCCCCCCTCCCCTCCTCACATGACCAAATGACATCATTAATACACCAATTGATGAGATGATGTTGTATAGGGAGTAGAGATATTTCCTTTCATCACTGAATCTCGTACTTAGTGGGAGTTAATTTCAATGTGTTTCATTCTTTCATAGAACACTAGGTTACGAGCAATAAATATTGCAGCTTAATTGTCGTAATGCTTTGACATAGGAGATTGAATTGTGAACCTAAGTTTACTCAATAATGAATTGAGTCATACGATCTTACATGCAGTTTAAGCCATAGATATGTATTCTGCTTATGTATTGGATCTAGAAATCACATTTTGCTTTTTACTTCTACAAGTAATCATGTTTCCTCCCACATAAGTAAAATAACCAAATGTAGACTTGTATCTCTCGTCACCATAGGTACTAACATCAATACGTGTCGGATTTACGTAATGGGGATACGACATTAGCATGTAAATCTAAGTTTACTAGACTTCGGTGTCGAGTTGGTTTCGTGTCGGACTGTGTCGTCCATGTCGACAAAAACTTGGGATTTTTTCTACTACAAAAATGCATGTCAATCGACACACTTAAACATTGTTGCAACCATGGTACTAAATGTCTACGCGTGTCACCGAAATTTCTCCGACACGTATCTTATTTTCAATTTACCGACATGACTTCGACACGATATCGAAATAGAAGTTTTCTGAACAAATGTAAATTTTTTTACCGTGTTTCCACCGACATGATTTCGACATACAAATATTTTCCCGACACGTGTCTATTTTTCAACTTATCGAAGTCCGACACGAAATCGATATTTAGAATCATGGTTGCAACACAGGGTACTTCTCACTTATCAACCTTTGTTCTCTCTATTTCTCATTTTGCTACTCTCCTTCAAGATTTTCCATTAATTAGCTAACTACCCTCTACTTTCCTTCAAGGGTTTTTCACGGGTTTGAGCTCTCTAGGTTGAAGGTAAGACAAGTAGCTCTCTGTTTATGTTATTTCATCTCTCCTCCCTCTTTGCAAGGATTCTTCATGGGTAAATAGATCTTTACCCTTCTTTAAGGGTTTTTCACAGGTTCTTCAAGGGTTTTTGAAGGGTTTTACTTTTTTATTTGATTTTACAGCAAATAGGGAGCTTTTTTTTTTTGGATTTTGCTTTAGTTTTCACTTAGATTTACCATAAAAATACATAGATCTTAGGTTTTTGTATATAATATTTTTATTTTATTTTTTTGTATTTTAATGTTAATAACTTGAAAATCAGTAAATCAATAAATAAAGGTAAAAAAAAAAAAAATCAAAAAATCATATTTTAACATAATAAAGGTAAACAATCAAAAAATCAGTAAATCAATAACTTAATATTACATAGATCTAACCTAATAAATGTAAAAATCAGTAAATAAAAAATCAGAAATTCAGAAAATATTGAAAACATTGAAAAGAATTCAGATATTTTATAAATAAGTTAAGAAATGAGGAAAATAATAAGAAGTTGGAAAAAGAAAATATTTTTAAAATTTACAGAAAATCAGAAATAATATTAAATGTACAAATTATTATTAAATAAGCTATCTCAAAAAATTGTAAAAATTATGGAAATTTAAAAAAAAAAGAAAACATATTTTAATTGCTTGAGTATTTTTTTCATATAATTATACTCATTTAACTTTTTATTTTTGGTCTTCTTAATGTTGAGTTCTGATAGATCTTTTTAGTGGCAATGAGGAGAGAATTGCTAGATCTGATGATCCAAGATGGTTACATGGATATGTTGTTAATAACGACAAACAGAAAATAAAATGCAAGTATTATGAAAAGAGAATGATTAGTGAAGGTTTTACAAGATTGAAGCAACATCTTGTTGGTGGATACAACAATGTCAACAAGCACAAGTCATATCTTACTGTTGTTCGTGATCAGATAAGAGTTATTAAATGACATAAAATACAATAAAAGTGATAGGGTGAAAAGAGACAAAAGATTTAAGAAGATTATGTTTAATGAAGGAGAGTGTGAGTCCATTGTCGTGCTAAATTTACATGATGATATAATATATCCTTTAGATTGTCAAACTTAATATGAGAAAGACATGTATAGGAAGTTGTAATAGAGTCAAGAAATAAAGAATGACATAGAGAGCAAATTGAGAAATTCCATCATTCCGGAAGTGTCAGGGAAGTGGTAGTGGTAATGGCAGTGTACAGAAAGATAAGGGTCAAGACATTGTAAGAATGTTTAGAACATACAGTCAAATGTATGATAATCCAGATTTAACAACATGTATAACTAAAAAGTTGAAGCAGATGACTATCAAATGCATGTTTGAAAATTCTAAAGAGAAAAGTAGTCTAGTTATGGTCAAATATATGTTTTTCAATGTTATTCCGACGAATATTATAAAAAGATCGTATTTACAATATATGCTTGATGTAACAATTAGAGAAGATATGGAAGTAAAAGCACCAACTGATTATGATATAATGAACAAATATCTTAAATCAGAAAAGAAAGAATTAGGAAGTTACATTGACAACTAGAAACAACAATTGTCAACTTATGGGATCACTATTATGTGTGATGGTTGGACAAATATCATTAGAAAACAAATTATCAATTTCATGGTTTACTATGATAGTTGCATAATTTTTTTTAAGTTTGTTGATGCTTCTGATATTATCAGATATCATAGATACTTTTATAAGCAAATAATGGATGTTATTAAACAATTGAGATCGTTAAATGTGGTTTAGATTGTTATCGATAACGATAGTACTTTCAAAATGATTGGTAAAAAAATCAAGTCCAAGTATCCTATCTATTAGATACCATTTGTTGTTCACTGTATTAATTTGATACTTAAGGACTTTTATAGGACAAAGTTGGTGGAGAAAACTATTAGAGAAGCAAATGTTGTAACAAACTTTATTTACAATCATTTCTTCCTATTGGCCTTTATGAGGTCACCCAAGTGTTGTGATGGTGACTTGATTCAACCTGGAGTAATTTGATTTGCAATAAATTATATTACTCTCTAATTAATGATTGATAAAAGAAGTGGACTAAAGTACACGTTTAATTCACAAGTCTGGTATAAATATCATGAGAGTGATACTCTAATTGGTAGGAAAATAAACTTTATAATTAATAGTTAGTTTTTATGGGAGGATGTTCGAAAGATAGTGAGCATAATAAAGACGATTTCAAAGGTCCTTCACTGGGTGGATGGTGATAAAAAACCTATAATGGGTTTTTTGTATGAGACAATGAAGTTGATGAAAAATACTGTGAAAGATGTAACTTATAGAAGTTCAAAGGGATACTTGAAGATTATTAAAGAAAGACAGTCTAACTTGCTTCTTTACTTTTTGCATGATACTGATAAGTAATTTGATATATAGATTCATATTTATCATAATTATGTTTATAATATAATTTGTTGCTTAATGACTTTTCTTTATCAATGTAGTATGTTGTTTGAACTCGCAGTTTCAACACAATTATGAACTTGGGACTTGGGAATTGTACCGATTTGCTATCTTGTATGAGAATGGTGATAAAGAAATTAGAGTCAAATGTAGACATTCAAATGCAAGTTTTGAATGAAATTAAATACTTTTGGAACCAAATGTTCGGATTTGAAGATCCTATTCGTGGTCGTGTTTCAATTTCTTAAGTTAGGATTTGAAAATTATTATTTTATTTCATAATATTACATCATAATATAGGTAATAAATTAATAATCTAATATCATATTTCATGTAAATGGTGGATGTTGAATTGAAACAGATGTCTCAAATTTGAGAAAAATTGCAATAAAGATTTTATCTTAACTTACCATAGCGTCAGGATATGAAAGAAATTGAAGTACATTTAATCTTATCGATACAAAAAGAAGAAACATAGTGGGAACTCAAAGGTTAAATGATCTTGTATTCGTGTACTATAACATGAGATAGAGAGGGAAAAGATAATGACCACTTTGACCTAATTGATTTGACATATATATACAATGAGGATGAAGATGAAGATCTATATTTGAGTGGTTGTAAGAAAATGGATAATTAGTATTAGATGAAGAACAGAGTAGACTAAGCTCAAGAATTGCTACTGAAATGGACATTGATGTTGAAGAATACATTAGTTCATCAAAATATTCTCGTAGTGGTCCACGTTTAGATGGTGAGAGTGATACAGATGATTCCTCACAACCAACAGACGATGATGAAGGTAGTGATAGTAGATATGTAGTTCAATTTGGAATTGAAGACCTACGAAGAGAAAGCTAAAGGTTACTTAATCCATTCATAGGAGATGATGTGCATCATGGAGTGAGACAATCATCAATACCTCATCCTTTGACATATCGTTATAACAAAAACTTCGCGAAGACACAACAAAAGATTCAGATTTTTGGAGTAGTCATACTAGGGAATGCTTATTAGAGTCACTTGATTCTTTGAATATTCATAATCCTACTAACCCTTATGATTACAACTTTTTTAGAAATTATTCTTATTGACAATCAGATTATACTTCTGAATGTGGATGGACGAGAATTTCATTTTCATATATTCCAAGTCAACAAAGTGAATGGGATATGAGCTCCATTTTCAATTATGCATCATCTCAAGCAGAATATGAGCAGAAACCTTATAAAGGTCCTTCAAATCAAAATTGCATCTCTCAATAGCCTCAATAAGTATTTATTGCTCAGTATCTATCAATAAGGTTCCTGATTCGACTGTCAATGTTTGATTATCACCATTATGTTATGGAATACCAGATATATTATAACTATCTGTTTTGGAACAACTACGTGTTATGAAGAAAATATCAAATTTGATAATAAATTCATCGTAACCATAATGTAATTGAACAAAAAGAAGATTTTGATAAATAAAGGCATTCTTTTGGTCTTAAATATATATGAGGTAACTTCTATTAATAATTTTGTTTTTAAACATTTATTAAGTATTTTTATGTATTATTTATGCATTAAAATATTTGTATTAAGTCTATATAGTGTATTTTAATGTATTATATGTTTAGAAAGTTAATCTAAGTAGTCTTAAATGTAGATTATTATTTACTTTAGCTTACCTTAGAGTTTCAAAGTAAAATTCGAATTTTTTAACTATTTTCATGGACTTTTGTAAATTTATCGTATTTTTATCGATATTTCCACTGATTTTCACACATGTTTTATCTTTGTCGGACCGAAGTCTGACACGAAATCAACATGTAGAACCTTACTTGTCACTTGTATGACTTGAGTTTGAATAAGCTTTCACTTGTAGATAACCACGATTTTTATATATTTGTCCTTTTGTAGGTGCTCTTTTGATATAAGCCAACACACAAAAGACATCTCTCTAATGAATCAATCGAGGTTCATGCATGGATCGACTTAGTAAACCTACAACATATTCAGGACGATTGACTATAAGATAGATTAACTTTCCAATTAGTCTTCTATATTGTCTAACATCATCAAAAGGTTTTGAAGAACTATTCCAAAAATCTAGAGTTTTATCAATAGGAGTTGACTTTGGAAATGACACAGTTGTGGATGTTTATACGCCTAGGTTTTTTTTAGTCTGATCCTTGTTGGATTCGGTAATGGATCCAACAACGATTCGTTGTTTTATAAGTGTTTCTAAGGGTTTTTTCAACCCAAAACACCCAGAATACCGTCTCTAAGACTAACGATTGTGTTGTTCCTTGTATGAAGCAACAAAGATTAGACAAGTTTGTATTTGTCAATTACAACAAATGCTTACATGAAAGGTTGCAAATGAGACAACTTGGAAACAAGGATGAGGACTTTGATCTTATGCATGTCAAGGTGCTCAATTATAATAATGAATGGATGATGGGGATACTCTGGGCGGCAAATGAATTTGTGCATGGAGAGGATGGATTCACGTGGACTCAAGTTGATGTGGTTATGGGAGCTTGACAAGTAACACAAGCTTTATCAACTTCTCCAACAATAAGAGGTGGTGCATAAGGACATGGAAGCATTGCAAAAACATATTCAAGGAAAGGTAAAAAACCTACAGTGGAAAAAGAAGATGAAGAATGGGAAGAAAATGAAGAGAATGAAGAGAAAGCAGCTTATGAAGAAGAAGTGGATGATGAGGTTCTCAACTTTGGAAAATACTTTGATGATTCATTAGATGATGAAGAAAACGAGTGTGATTATGAGAATCTCATTGTTTGTCCTTTTTATTTTAGTTTTATTTGAACCTTTTGTTTTTATTATTAAGTATTGACTTTTGTTTATAAGTTAATTTGTGAGTTTTAAATATTGTGTTTACCTTCTTTGTTGTTTAAATATTGTATTTTACTTATTGACAATGTTAATTGGTGTTTTTTTAAGTATAAAGTAGGTATATTAATGCATGATACTATTTAACAATGTGTTATTTTATTCAATTCCAAGTATATATACAAGTATGAAAGAAATGATTAATTTTGGTTGCGTAGGTGACGCCTAGGTACCCAAGGTTGTCACCTTAATAACCTTGAGTCCATGTGCTATGTGAACAAAAAGCATTGATCTCCTTATCTATGGTAACTTTTCATTGAGGAATGTTCAATGCCTTCTGATAAGTTCTGCGAATAGAAACAACAGACTGTAAATTGACAACATGAAGGTGGCAAATGAGTGTATGAGATCACATTATCCAAAACATATAAAGTGCAAGCTCTTGTACCTTTCCTTACCACAATAGGAACATCCAAGGTAGTAGCCTCGTGGAAACACAAACTCCTTAAGGAAGAACACGTAGTCTTCGGAGGACGAGTAGTAGCGCCTGGTGCCATCACAAGCTAACTATGATGGTAGCGTTTATAGACTTGGAGTGATTGTGGAGGTGGAAAAGGGTCTATATGGACAATAGGTTGATCAGGTAACACAAGAAGAGGAGGATAGGATCCTCTAAAACAAGATCCTTTCAATTGGCAGAAGTAGTCTTTAAAGAAGGTAACATTAGGAGAAACCTTGGTCAAAGGGTCACAAAAACTATATCCTTTCTAGGTAGGCGAGTATCACAAAAAGACACACTTAGTAGCACATGGTGACAACTTGTCCCTCCTAGGTGTGTGAATATGCATGAAACAAGTACACTCAAAGGCTTATGGAGTGAGCAAAAAA
>JAMKQA010036754.1:0-59796 GCA_024699735.1 Posidonia australis | reverse complement strand
CCCCCCCCCCCCCCCTCTAGAGGAGGTATTCGATCCTACAGAAACCACTTGGGAATTTAATCTCAAATTCATACTCTTTTCAAAAGCCATGTTTATTTTCTTTTCTCAAAATATTTGGAAACTCATTCCAAAACCACAGTCTCTTTCAGAACACACATTTTCATTTTCTTTTAAAACATTTCGAAATCATTTTCCAAAACATGGCCTCTTTCAATACTTGGGATTTCTTTCCAAAATCAAACTTTCAAATTCACATTTCTGACCAGATCTAGCCTAAAACACAATACCTCTCGGGGCTCAAAACCAAATCATAAATACTAGCTGGTAACTAGTTCAAACATCATCATTATTCCATTTTAGGATTTTAGGACTATTTCATAACTCCAATCCTGATCAAATCACATTTCTTTTTCTTTACTCATTTCCACTTTTTTTTACTGTTGTTACCTTGATCAGGGGTAACCAGGCACAGAGTAGTAGGCGAGGACATCATTTCCCTACCTCCCTGCACTACCGCGGTGAAATTCCTCGTGCGGGATGCCACCACCCCGGCCAACTGATCTTAATTTCTTTCATATATGCACGAGGATACATCTTTGTCTAACGCCCCATCGGTGACCCAAACAACTAGGTATAACGACCCAGGCTCAGCCTACACCGTCGGTGACCAGAACAACTAGGCTCAGCCTACACCGTCACGAGCTCAGTGACCCGAACAACTAAGTTCAACGACTCAGGCTCAACTTACACTGTCTCAAGCTCAGAAACCACAGTCGTGTCTGGCAACTGGTTTCATTGGAGCCTCATACTCCAACCACGTTGTCGACACCAACCCCCGTGGTTCCTTAACACATTATTAGTGTTCCCTTTTCAAAACTCTTTAAACCTTTCTTTTCAAAACCATTTCCATTTCATTCTTTTCCATTGCAGGATTCTATTTTCATGCAACACTTGACCCTCCACTGGGGTCCCAATCTTAATTCATGAAAACCATGCTTAAAATCATAAATTGGGTCTCATGCCCAAAACCACATATAATCAACTATTTTATTCATTTACAGGGTCTAAACTCCAAAACCACACAAAATCATTTTTTTTATTCATTTATGGGATCAAAGCCCAAAACCACGACCAAATTTATTTATTTGGGTTCCACATTCCTCCATGTCATTTGCATGGGGAAAACATCATCTACATATGCTCAACATACCTTTTAAAACCATTTATCATTCATTTAAATTCATATCTACACATATCAGGGCCACGCAAAAATGGCAGACCGAATTTCAGGTTCGGTATATCAAAATCTCCTGATTCGGTATACCAAACTTCTTCGGTATACCGAAACCCCCTGGTTCGGTCGATCGAGAGATTTCGGTCTACCGAAACTAGCGATCCTGGCTTAATCTGTCAGGATTTACCATTAAATCATGGGTTGTAGACCCTCGAGTCTACTTCAAAACCCCTCAAACCATTCCTCAATCCATCAACTATGTGATTCATACAAAAATCACAAAGGGGAAGAGCTTAGTGAAACCTACTGTAGCTTACACCCCCAAATCACATTCAATCCCACATGTTCTTCATCCTAACCACACGATATCTATGTTTTCATGCATTACAACTCATTCTCATCATTTTCCTTATTTTTCTATAATTTCCATGCATTTTCTCAACTTTTCATGCATTAGGCATATTCAACTGCAAGCATGGAAACGAGGTAGGAACAGGGTTGCGTAACTCTGATGGCGCCCCAGCGATCCTTCCCGCACTCCGGCGAAGTCTCTCCCATCGGCGGACCACATGGATAGCCACCACCTCCTCCTCAGTTGCGCGCCGCTCCTCCTTCTCTTCTCCTCTTTCGGTCACCCTCTCCCTTCCTCACTTGCCACAACCTCCCTCTCTTTATCTTTGCCTCCTCCCACATGGCGTCGGCCATCCATCCCGTCGGAGGGGACGGGGAGGCACGGGCCTCCGTCGCTGGTGGTACGGGTGTGGAAGAAGAAGACAGGGAAGGGGTGGAAGGGTATGGCTTGTGAGAGAGAGAAAAAGGAAGGAGAAAAGAAGAAACGAAAAGGAAAAAAAGACGGGCACGCAAACCAAAGCGACTGTGCATCCTCAATCCGGACTCCACATTGATCCCAAACAACAAGTAGGAGCACAGAAAGCCAACCACAAGCTCACACATCTAAGAAATAACAAATTATCCAATAATAAACCATTTATGCAATATTACAATTAATTACATGGTTTACAAATAACAATAGATAATCAGGCCTAGATGTTACACTAAAAGTGTCACCGACCAATGATGTGATGAGGTTTGGGAAGCATGGTAAGTTGAGCCTTAGATATATTGATCCATACTAGATCACATAGAGGGTTGGTGAAGTTGCATATTGGTTGGACCTACCACTAGAGTTGGTGTCAATCTATGACGTTTTCCATGTCTTCTTGTCGAGGAAGTGTCTGACTGATGTATTACAAGTGATTCCAATTTTGTCGGAAGTACCTCAACAAGATTTATCTTATGTGGAGGATGTTGTCCAAATTACCAACCAAAAGGAACAAGTGCTGCGGAACAAAGTGATCTTGCTCGTTCTGTTGAGATGGCAGCACCACAGTGCTGAGGAGGCCGCTTGGGAACATGAGGGCGTGATCCAAGCCCAGTATCCACACCTTTTTGCCTACCAATGATTTTGGAGGCAAAGCCTTTGTAAAGTAGGTAGGTTGTAATACTCTAAAATTCATTATGTTGTAATTAACTAGAATTAAAGAATTTTATTATAAACGAGTGTTACTAGCATGAGGTTATTTTAGTTGATTTGGTGGTTCGTGCTTTGGCCTCGATGTTTGGCTTGCTTTGTACCTTGTCTCTTTGTGTGGCACTGTGCATTTCCTCCTGTGTGTGGGCATGCTGGTGTGGAGTATTAGTTTGCCTCGTGTTGGATGGTTGGTAGCTATAAACTTGTAGTGGTGCATGCAAACGTTGATGTGTAGCGATGCACATGCACAACCACCACCAAACTGTGCATATAGGAAGAGGATGGGTTGCGGCTTCTTGGGCACAACTCCTTCCTCTTCCTTCCCTTCCCCTGCATGCCTCACCTCCCTCCTTCATCCATGACATTCCTCCCTTTCTTCCTCTCCTCCTCCCTTCCACCTCTCCTCCTCCTCCTTCTCCATACTGCCTAACAACAATGAGAGAGAGTGTGAGAGAGAGGTGATTGGTCGAGCTTCCCCCCTTGCTGTGAGCTTCGAATCCTTGTCTCAGAGGTGTGGCAAGCTCAAGATATCCATGGTGAGCCTCGGAGTGCAAGGAGTCATCGAAGAGCTCAGTGGTTGAGCCGGCGTTGATGGAGGTGCCCGAGATAGGTGCACATTTTACCCTTTTCTAGTGTTAATTAGCATGATTATGATGGAAACGAGTAGGATTGCATGAATTCATGGCCTAGTAGTGATTTCATTATTTTTGGAAATTTATTGTTCATTTATGCCAAATTAAATGCTTGGGTTGGCACAGTGTTTCCATTTGTGTTCTCTTGCTTCAAATTTGAGTATCTCGAATTATGGTCAATGGATCATGGTGATTCTTGTGTCGGATTGTAGTATGTTTGCATGCTTTCGTTTTCTATATTTTTGAGGATGTGTGTGGTGGGACCGCTTAACACTCCCATTCTAGCTTTAGGGTTAGGGCTATAGGCTGTTTTTTGACTGATGAAAAAAATTGACAAATCGTTATGGTTTCGGTATGCCGTTTTGCTTCAGAATGCCCCCCTGAACCTAGAAATTGGTTGACTGAATCTGGTTCAGTCTACCAATTTTAGTTGTAGATGGGTGGCTTAAGGCTTGATCTTGTCGACCGATTGAATTCGGTATTCTGGGTGAGGGAATTTCAATCGACCGAACCTGGTTCAGTCTACCAAATCATGCCCCTGAACCCATTAATCAGGGATTTCAAATTAAGCTTTAATGATTTAATTATGAATAAATGGTGTGTTTGTTTTATGGACATCTTGGAACTGTAAAAATGGTTTTGGAAATTATTTTTTTAAGAAATTATAATGATGATTTGAAAATAGGTTTTCCGTGGTTTTGTAGAGAACCACGAGACCGAAGGGTGTGTTACCTGAACCAGGAAATGTAACAACATTCTTGGGTGGTGTAACGCCTCGATCTCAAGCATGCAACCAAAATCACAGTATCATAAGTAAAATTACACTAATTACAGTAAAAATAAATAACTGTAAATAACCATTTATTACAATATCCCATAAGTCAAGATTAATGAATTTTAGATATATCATCATTTTACATTTTCAATAGTTGTAATTTGTACCATCAAAAAATAAGGGATCTATATATTTTTTGATCTTCTACAATGTTATTGTTTAATGAACAAGAATAAGATGTCATATCCAAAAGATTTTTAAATCTTAAACTTAGATGAACAAGACTTTAATACCAATGTTAGAATCTTAAGCTTCACTAGAGGAAGGTGAATAGTGAATTAAAGAATTATATGTAATTTTAACTGTATTTTAGAATTTCAAGCAAATAACAAGTAAATAAAATAAGGGATTTGGATATTAAACTATAGGCATGCAAAGAAAGAGAAGAGAGATAAGGAGAGTGCACTAGTAATTTATAGTGGTTAGGCCTCCCTAGCTTACTCCATTCCTCCAGAACTCCTTGAGAGTTTCCTTAATCCTGATCTTGTTTTGGGCCAAGATTTCGCTGTTACATTGCCTTGACAATCCCACGTTAAGCTCTATAAAAACCATGGTATTGTGCTCCTCATAATTCGAGAAGCAATAAGCCATTTGAAGTAAAGATTACAATTCTTTTCTATGATCTCCCAAACTCAATTTGGTAAGATGGAAGGTTGAAATGAAGGCGCTTTTGCTAAACAGTGGAAAACAAGTTGGGAAAACACATGGAACTCTCTCTTTAAGGATAGGAATGAAATTCTAGAGACTTAGTATAGCGTAGAAAGTATTGGTGATTTTGTATGTAAAGAATGGGAGCCTATTTATAGAAAAACATAAGTAAAAGTTTTTATCTAACGTCTCTCTAACATTCACAAATGGTAACTAGTTTGGTATACCGAAATTATTCAGTATGTCGATTTTACTCTTATTTCCACAACGATCAGATAGTTCGATCACCAAACAAGTTCGGTATACCGAAATATATCTCTTGGCTTAGTATGTCAATTTTCAACAGTGTGCTGAAATGACCCCCGAACCTATACTTGAGATTTTTCTAAGATTTTCTACTTAGGTTTATGGATATTCCTATTTTCCTAGGATTGTAGGATGTTTGGGAGATTATTACATATTTCCTAAGAGTATATGAAAAATAGAAAATTACATCATAATAATTACAAAGATGATTTCAAGTATCTTCTTATTTCTTCATCTTAAGTTCACCTTTGTGGCACATAGATCTTTCCTTTCTAAAATATCTTCCCTTTTTATACTTGATTCTTTTGAGTCCGTTATTGATCTTCTTTGCTAATTTGAATTATGAAATATTCTCATATAACACAATAGTCTTTTGTTATCATCAAAATTAGGATATGGCTAATAAAGGCAATACAATATATTGGTGCAAATAGCTGGCACAAATATTTGGTGCACAGTGCCCTGTGTCAAGTTAATTTCAGAAGAGGATTGGCCAGTCTATTCACCTAGTGGACACCAGTTTCTTGCTTCTCATTGGTCGTCATGGATCTAGGTGTGTACCCTGACATGGTTGGACCATCATAGCCCTCATCTCAGTTCGAATCCCAATCAAATCCCACTCATCCACATCCCAACAATCACTACAAGAAAAAGATGATTTCGCGAGGACATAGGTTCTCGTTATTACCTCACAAAGTCCTCGTTAAACGTATTTGCAAGGACAAAGGATCTTCGCAAAAAATTAACTTGTTAAATTAATATTGCGAGGACATTTTCTTGCAATGTCCTCGATATAATTTACCAAGGACATTCGAAGGACTAAGTTCACCACAAAATCGTCGCTAAGTGATTGCAAAATTGTCTCAGTATACTTATTAAATGCTCGCTTCACGTTATATTATAAGGAGGACTTAGCAAGGAAAAGTCCTCGCTATTCCCCATCATATCCTCATAATATGCACGCTAAATATGTGACTTTTTATCACCACCCAAGACCTAACGAGGAGATTGCAAGGATATTTCCTCGCTATATGCTGTTAACTGCCCCAATTTAGCGAGGACTTAGCTAGATGGACTTAGCAAAGACTTACTAAATCTAGGCTGTAAAAAATACAATGAATGATATAGATTAATATACCTGCTAAATTGGCATTCAAATGCATTCATAAATATATGAAATTACACATACATTACACATTCATAAATTTTATAAAATAAAGTTTCAATTGATTATAGAACATAAGGTTTTACACATCTGTTTGTTTACAAAATTGATGATAATACAATACTGATAAGTCTTAATACAAGTCACTCAATATAATACAAGTCAAAACTAAATAATACAGATCATTTTCTTTGAGAACCAACTTGTTTACCTTTACCTTTTGAGCAATGACAACTAATATACTCATCGTAATCTTCCTCGTCATCACTTGACAAATCAACTTTCTGCTCGTCCTCATATTTTCTGATTATTAAAAACAAACTTAAACTATGTTATGATAGATAATGATTATATTATAATGTTGAATTCAACATGACAAGTAATACATATAAAAAATTTTAAAACTAAATAAAACTTTACCTTACAAGTCGATCATCCAAAACATGTATTTCATTCCTTATTTTAGCTTTGAAATCCTCCTTTATTGTAGTCACCATCTATGACAACTGAGAAGTGAAGAACTTCGGATCTAATGAAGCAGAAGCTTGAGATATGGAACGATATTGCCTAGTAGAAGGCGTAGAAGAACCAATTGAACACTCTTTTGAGTAGGATGGATCCAAACCACCCAAGCCTTGCTTTCTTGACGAATTACCTACATTCCTTTCTATTAAAACTTGCTTCCAAAGTTTCTTATCAAAGACTAGGTATTCATTGACATTATCGTCCTCATATGTTTGTAGGTACAAGAAAGTGTACCTATCCTATATAAATAAACACCTAAAAATAGTTAAAGACAATATAAGATATAAGTGTATATTGTTAAAGTAACTTTAATTATAGCCATGATTACTTATACATACATCCTTCGCACTCGAAGTTGACCAAGCTTGCTCCGACCTACTAGTGTGGGATACAATCTACCACTGAGCCACTATAGGTTCCTATATAGTTTAGTGGTTTGTAATAATTGAAACATATGTTATTAATTTAGAAGACATCCAAGGTAAATTACACATTTTTAAAAAATTTCTCAAAAACTACTCTATGATTACAAACTACATCAGACTAGTTTCTGCTAGTAGGGAACTTGTAACATTGATTATAATCACAAACTACACCAGACTAGTTTAAAAGAAAGAGATGACTATGCAATCAACCATCTTAAATCATGAATTATATGAATCTGTCAATGAAAAAAAAGTTTAGAACTTCACAATTGGGACAGGAAACAAAAAACAATGAAAGAATGAAACCAATACAAAAATAAAAAAATTTGTACACTACATGATGTATTTTTTTTTGTAAAAGGAATCCTAGAAATCATTTGCCTAGTTTAGAAAATCTTTTGACTCGTCCAATCGAATTCTAGCTTACATGCAAGGAATTAAATTAAGTCATTTTGCATATGATTTGTAAACTGAACATGGCTAGCTTAATAGAGTATGACTATTTTGTAAAAAATTAGGTTGAGAATTGAGGTCAAAGGTACCCATGTACATGTGTTGTATAGGGTAGATAATAAATCTATTAATACGAGAATTAGTGTTGTTACTTACTAGTCATATTTAAATTGTCATGCTACGTGATATAAGAAGCTTTAAAACATGAGATACTCTATTGTATACTATTGGCCATTAGAGCCATTTTCCAGAAAAGTATGCATGACATTTTTTAGAGCCTAATGACTTGTATTTGTTGGTACCTCTTCATTTACAAAACATTTAGTGTTAAATATCAAACATCTAATGCAAGCATTTTATTATAGTTTGTTTCTCTAGAGCTATTGATTGTCTATGGTTTCATCACATATGACATGTGACGCCCTGGTGCCACACACTAGCATCCAATTACCCATAATCAATTAACCAACAATTAATTACCAAAAACAAGTAACAAACTATCAAACTGAAAAATTGCACTAGTGAACTAGACTGTATCTATTAACTGAAAAATTTTCTATCAAATGAAACTCTAATCCTACCTGGAACCTGTGGTGTGTGGCTACATGGCTTCAACTAATTGCACTAGTGAACTAGATTGTAACTTTATATTTTGCACCTAAAAGAAAATAAATACAAACATGTATGAGTGACATCCACTTGTTACCCAGCACACGCCTGCCTAAAAAAACCAAAACAACAAACAAACATTGGAGCCTCGATCCTCAGCTCCCAGAACCATTTAACTGCCTTCTCAGCAGCCACAAAACCTGGAGTTTGCAAGAACCAAAAAGCTGCAAAACTTTATAGTAGAGAAACACACACTTTTCATTTTAATCATGCCTTTAAAACTCTTTTTCACATTCCTTTTTTAAAATTTGTGCATACTTTGAAAATCCTCATGCATCCTTGGAATGGCTACTCTATGTCAAACCAAGTCTAGAAAACCACTACAAAACATTGTTTCAAAAACCAAGGTCTCTCTGGACCCAAAATCGGAAAATCTGAATCCAACATAGGAAACCACAACACGCGCACCCAATGAGAAAACCTGTCATGTCATTGTGGCCAGCAGCGACCGACCAGCCAACAAGTAGCCACCGAAGCGCATTGCACTGCCACGGATAAGCCACCTTGTGTAGGAGCTTATCTGTCTCGGATTCCTCTCTCTAGGAATCCTCCAAGAGTCCACTCTAGGACAAACACAGGGTACGTCCTCTTGACGTCCTCAACTCAAGCCACCCGGTCTCTAACCAAGGCCTTACCACTCTACAATCACAATCCTAGACCTGTAATTGACCCTCCAGAGGTATCGATCATCCTTGGTCTGCCAGTACAGTCCAACGGTTGTGACTTCTACCACTCGGCAACCACGACCCTGAACTCGTAACTGGTCTTCCAGGTGTATCAGTTGTCTTTGGTCCACTAGTGCGTTCCATGGCTATTGTGGTTTCTACCAAAATACCACGAAAAATCTTTTCAAAAACATATGTATTATTTTCAAAATGATTTTCAACAATTTTTACCATAAAAACCTTTGTAAAACCCAAAACAGCATTTTAGATCAACAAACACCTTAAAGAACCCATCAAAACTGATCTGGCCAGCATTCGGACACTGGCTGGGTGCCCCAGGGGCATCCATGGGTGCCTCACAGGCACTAGACTCGCCAACTTGACCTCCCAGCAAGTTTCGCCAGCAAAAATCGCCACTAAGTTTCGCCCTAGGTTCAAAAAAACAAAGCAGAAAACTTAGTTGGGTTGCTAAATATGCAAATCCCACTGATTCCAGCACAAGTCATGAAATGTGCAAATAATATACTGAAACGAATATTTTTAAGTATACTAACACATGGAACAAAAAGCATACAAATCTAACACCCACAACTCAAGATATACCAGATTAAAGCAAGAGAGCTCAAAAAGGACTTCATAGTGACCATCTCCAAGAAAAATACTGATAAATTCATGGAAAAATGCCTAAAAAATTCTAAACTCCTCCCACACATCAAGATTCACTCGAGCAACAAGTTTGGAACAAAATAAAACTTAAACAAAAAGAAAAGAAGGGGTAGAACGTGTACCTTTTCTTCCTTTCCTCCTTCTCCTTCTTTCCTCTTCTTCCATTTCTTCTTTCCTTTGTTTTCTTCTCTTCCAGTAACAAATTAGCACTCTATCCCTCTCTTTCTCACTGTCTTTCTCTCCTTCCTCCTCTCTTTCCCACTCGGCCTCTCTCCCCCTCCCCCTTTCATTCTCTCTTTCTTTCTTTCTTTCTTTCTTTCCCTTATTTTCTCTCTGAAGCCTTCTCCCCTCTTCCACTCCTTTTTTTTCCTTTTTCCTTGCATGCTTCCCCCTTATGCCACCCCCTCCTTTATAACTCATGCCCCAACACCTTTCTGCAAATTTCACATACATTTTGTGCCAAAGTCATGGAAAAAGAAGAAATTATCTTGGGCACACAATTTCGTAAAAAAATTCACAAGTTGGGGTCATCGGAAACACAATGACTTTTGGCACTATTTTCCTTCTTCAGCCCCACACACTCACGGGCCATAACACGTCAAATTGATCACAATGTAATAACCAAGGATAATCCACAAGTATTTTATAAAGAAAACAGGGATTCAGGGAGGGAGACAACCATAACTTCACTAGGATTATCCAATAATTACATTCACAAACACATGCGATCTACTCTCAGTCATCCCGATTAAGCTCACATTATAACATCAAAGGTACTATACAAACGGGAACTAATTCTCGGGACAAAATCCACCACACATGGGCCTAAAAAGACACCAAATGTTACATGGCAAAAGCAAAGGGAAGCCTAAATTTTCTATTCATTTCCAAACACAAAGTAAAGAACATTTGTCCCATAATATGGTTAAGGATGAAAATGTAGAGCTAACTTAAGCAACAGATCTCTTGTCAATGAGCAGAGCGTCAAGCACCAAGACACTAGAATTTCAAGCAGTTGAGCACCAACATACCAATAGCAGTTGAAATATAAATAAGTGTAACACCCGTAAATTCATTTTATAGTTATTTACATATTTAATGAATTTATTCTTGGACGAGTATTACTATTCCGAAGCCTGTTTTGTAGATTTGTGCTTTTAGACTTGACCTCGTGGGCTGGCTTCTGTGGTGTGTCCCTGTGCATGGTTGGCACTGTGCATTGTGGCACTATGCGTGTGGGGCCCGAGTGTGGGTTTGTGTGGGGCCCATGTTCGTGGGCTGGTTGTTGTGGCTGGTGGTTGGGCAGTGGTCATTGGCTCGTGCCTTGGAGGTAGCAGTTGGGCTGTGTGCGGCGAGGTTGGAGGATGGGCGGAGACTTGCTGGTGTGCGCATGCTAGGGGTTGGTGGGTAGGTGCGCAACGACTTCCTCCCCTACGTATATAATGCGTGCATGGGGTGAGTTTTCTCCGACACACCAGAGCCCCAGCCAAGCCACCTTCCCTTCCTTTCCTCTTCCCCCTCCACTCCTTCTCCATCTTCTTCTTCACTCCTCCTTCCCATTTGCTGGTGGGTGTGCGTGAGAGACAGAGAGAGAGCCTGAGAGTGGGAGAGCGGGAGGCGGTGGCGTGTGGCTGCTCGTGGCGGCATGGGAAGCTCCGAAGTGGCGTCCCCGAGGTCGTAGGGTGGTCGTGGTCGTGCGGGGTTACCGGTGCTCGCCGGAGTCAGTTGGAGGGTTGCTGAAGCTCGTTTCAGGTACGTATCCCAATTTAATGTGTAGAAATCATGTAAAATGGTAGAAATGCCTAGGATGTATGTAATCTAAGCTAAATTTAATGTTTTAGAATTTTTGGGAATTTATTGTGGTATTTATGGGTATTTATGGCAGTTGGTGTGATTTAGGTCATTTTGACCCTTATGCCTTTGCAATTTTATATCTTGATGCATGGTGAATGGATTTTAGTTTTGTTTGTTGGTTTTGGAGTAGACTCAAGGGTCTACATCTTATGTTTTATGCAAGATTTTTAGTATTTGTTTGGGAGGTCCGATTGGAGGTCCCACTTCAGGCGATTTTTGGGTGCCTTACTACAGGTCATCTAAATTCTGATAGAAAACTAGGGGCGCAAGCCGATTGTGTGGGCCACATGCACGGGTTTGGTAGTGGCTTTGGCCCCTGGTCTAGGCTCTGCTGGTGTTTAGATGGAAGTGCCAGGGGTGCTGGCCAGATTCGCACTCCACATGTGTGGGTCTGCTAGGGCATTTTTGGGTTTTTCCTGGATTTTTGGAAAATATATTTTAATGCAGTGATTTTCCGGATTGGTTTGTATTGTCCCTGTAAGATGGGGCTGTGAGCCGTCAGTGGTGGTCCCCTGAGACACCTGATGTGCCGTTTTGTCGAGATTTTGAAAGAGTTTCCAAAGATATAAAATGGTTTTGGAAAGTGGATTTCAAAGAGATAGTTGGCCTGTTTTGGAAAATGATTTTCCTGGTTTTCTATGTACGGGCCGAGACAGTGTGGAATAGTGTCGTCGGGACCAGGGAATGTGAGGCATTCTCGGGTGGGACACCTTGGTCGAGATAGGAGGCCGAGATATCTGTGGCTGAGGGACGTCGAGTTCTGGAGGTATGAGAGTCCTTGATTGTCGTCTCGAGGCTAGGGTTGTGGTCTGGGAGTTGAGGTGTCTTGTGGCATGACGGGGAGGTATGATACTCTTGCTGTCGCTGTGTGCACTAAGGCTCAGGTATCGTTGAGTGTGGAGGTATGACCCTCGCTCCTAAGCACCGTGTGTGGAAGACGCCATGAGGAGGTGTACCCTATGGTGGCCAGTGCGGGTGGGACAAGTGCTCTGTAGGTGGTAGCATCCTAAGAGACAAGACAATCTTCCCAAGGAGGTACATTTAAAGGAAAAATTAATTATAGTTTTGTTTTTCGTGGTTTTCTCGGGGTGCGTACTGGGTGACTCCTGTCACTAATATGTTTTCCTTGTGGTTTTGGTTTGCAGGTGTAGACATGTGGTTGGTTTAGCGTAGTGTATATAGATTGAAGTTTCCTAGCCGCACACACAGGTTCCTGGTAGTTTAATTTCTCCTGTTTGGCTTTAATTTTTCCGTAGTTTAAATTGTTTTAAATTATCATGGAAAAGTGTGGGGCGTTACAATAAGGTTTCTAAAGTAAATTCTAGCAATGCATTGATGTAAATTCTGTTAGTCATCAATGGCTGTCATGCACCCATTCTGTTGTAAAACCAACACCTCCTCCTATGTGAGAAGCTCTCAGCAAACCATCCCAATCACCCAACATTGCCCAAGCATGGTCGGAGAACGACCTCACACACCCTTGCCCACACAAGCCCTCCTTCCACCTTTGGCTATCGCATTGCATATCCATTACCAAACACAACCCATCACCTCCACCCACCCTATCATAGCCACTACATAGCCAAACCACTCCATAATCCTACCTTGAGCATTGACAAGCACTACATAGCATCCCTAAGCACTCTTTGGCATCCAACAACCAAGTCTCCTCTGCCTTTGTCATCATTGAGCTACACCAACTTAGGGTTGAGTCGTCGCAAGCCATTGTCCCTAGGAGGGACAACCCACTCCACGACACAAGTGAGCACCCATTTTCGTAGCATAATTAACCTCCCTTTTGCTTTGTTTTGCCTCTTTATGATGTCTCATTGCATGCATTTACCTACACTTGCTTGAGTTTCATTGTCATTGTTGTATTCTCTATGTTGGGTTCTCACCACCTGTGTGAGGCCAATAGCCTTTGAGCACAAGATGCCACATCCCATCATCGCATTGCATTCCTTCTTCTTTTTATCCCTTCTTCCTCTTCCCTTTGATGCCACATATGGGATTCTCAAAGCTCACAGTCCATTTCATGGCTATAAGAGGCAAGAATCACCAACGATACACCATGGAGGTTAGGAGAAGTGACAGAGCATCTTAGATATGGTTTTAATACATAGGAATGTCTATTTGCATCCTTGCATGCTTCCTTGATGTCCACTTGCATGATTCAAGCATTTTAATTCCACCATTGCTGCGATGAAGCTCATTGTCTGAAATAGAGTACCTGGGGTGCAAATACCTGGCATAATGCTCAAGTGCAATTACCCACACACATACCTAACACACTTTGCTCTAGTTTAGAACACAGATAGCAAGGTTGAGCTTTGTTTTGCATGGTTCTTTTGTTTGGTTTTGATTCCTGTGATCTAGATATGTTTTTTTTGCATGTTTTCTATATCTATTTGCATAGCATCAAGTATCGATATCTAGGCACACACTTAAGAGCATGCAATCAAGCAAGGCATCAAGCATATTGCCCCTTAGCATACATTTGCATTGCCACACATACGAGTAATCTAGCTATGAAAGACCGACACATCGGGTGTATGAGGATGCCTAACACCTTCCTCATGTATAACAGGAGTCCTTACCTTCTTTGGACTGCAATGACCTATGTGTTGCATCTATTGGCACAGAGCATCATTTTTGCATCTACTTTACTTTATTGCACACATATTCCTTCTTTTGTATTCGGTTTTCCTCAGATTCTTGCTCAATAGACTAGGTGGTGACTTCATTTCCTTATCCTTATTGTTTTACTTTCACATTTGGTGTTTTTGATTTGAGTGTCCTTCTTCGTATTCACCAGTTCACCGTGGCCTTCTTAGTTTGTGTGTTTGTCCTTTTGTGCCTCGTGTGAAGCATTCGTTGGCATGGTCACATAAGATGCGCTCCTAATTCGCACTTGTGATGTGTGCTTGTAATTTGTACCTATGATATGTGCCTACAATGCATGCTTATGATACACGCTTGTAATGTGCGCCAGACATGTGCGCCAGTCCTATACAAACCTCAGGTATTACATGTCGCCTCTACCACTTTGTTGTTGGTTATCAGGAAGAAGAATGACAAATCTACCATGCTATCGGGAGTATGGAGTGATCAACCACTAGAGAGCACCTAAAGAGCACGTCCCCACCTAGATTGACAGTATGTGCCTAGATTTGAAGGAGATAAGGATGATACTAAGATTCTTATGAAAAGACATGTGTAGAAGGGACTTTTCTTGAGAAAGAAACCCAACTTGAGGAGCTCGTCTCCAATAAAAGTTGATAGTTGATGGTGAATGAAGAGAAAGAGAAAAAGAAAAAGAAAAAGTAATGTTAGGTAGAAGGGACTTTTCTTGAGAAAGAAACCCAACTTGAGGAGCTCGTCTCCAATAAAAGTTGATAGTTGATGGTGAATGAAGAGAAAGAGAAAAAGGAAAAGAAAAAGTAATGTCAGGTAGCAAGGAAAGAGAAGTATAAATAAGGTAATAAAAGTTTGAGTGTCCTAGGAGGATATTTAAGTAGAATTTGTGTTGCTTTTTGGATTTTTTAAATGACTAGATTAAATGGCATTAGAGTGTAAACTAAGAGTATTCACATAAAGAGTTTGAGGCAATAGGAATAAGGAGAGAAACACATGAATACTAACTACTAAGGATGCATTTGGTTTTGTTTCTCGATAGCTTTTAGACTTTAGATTCTGGTAAAAGTTGAAAATATGTCAGAAGATATTCCAAACAAAACACTGAGCCACTACTTCTGGGAGAAGCTGTGTACTTTTAGATTCTGAAAATGAACATGTTTCCAGAAGTTGCGTTTTCTTGGCATCTGGTAGAAGCTAGGATATCCACTCATGAAATTCCCAAACTACCCTTCATCTTTTCGTGTTATTACCTGATTTGTCCAAGGATTTAGGGATCAATGCTATCTCCTCTAACTCCCTCTCTCGATTAGTCGCCCTCTCTCCCTCTCTGATCTATACCTCCCCCTTTGAAGGACCCTTCCCCCTTCATGCCCTCTCTCCTCCTCTGACCTGTCCTTCCCCTTCACGTCCTCTCTCCCCCTTCATTCTACCCTTCCCCTCTCTCTTTCTCGACCACCCTCGAAACACTTCCCCTTTCTTCGATTAGGATTTCCACTAGATGTCCTATCTATCACATCAAGTGGCTATCACATCAAGCGACAACAAGAAGGGGATCAAGAAGGTCTGATCGAAGAAAAGATTTCCACCAGACGCCCTCTCTACCCTTCCCCTTCCTGATCTAAGCTTCTAATGTAGTAACAGTGGTAGCAAGAAATCGATTTGAGCTTCCGATGTCAAGGTAAGGAACCCACTTATCCTAATCGATTTTATCTTTGGTTTTTTATCTCTGTTGCATCAAATGTTTATGAAAGTTTACATTGGATTTTTTGTTGTAAATCTGTAAATATAGCCCTACAATCATTGGAGTACAAATAAATCTGAATAAATAGTCTCTAGTATAAATAGCGTTTGGAAACGCTTTTCTACACTAGCTTATTGCGTTAAGTGCTTATTATCTAATAAGCATTTCCAAACGAGCCAACTTATTAAATTTTTCCAAAAAACCTGGTTGTAGCTTTTTAGTTCATTTTAAGCTCTTAAGGTAGTTTTTAGAAAAGCTAATGGGTGTCAACTTTTTGAAAAGCTATGATTATTAACCATTGCTTTTCAAATAATATCTTTAGAAGTTGATTTTAATTACAACATGAACTAAGACAATGACGACGACGATGGTGGTAATCGATGGTAGCCGACAATGATGGTGGTGGCGCGACGGTGGTGGTGGTTCGCAGTGGTAGTGGTGGCTGACAACGGTAGTGGTGGAGGCTGATAGTGATGGTGGTGGTTGCGACGATAGTGGTGGCCGACGGCAATGGTGGTGGCCAACGACAGTGGTGGTGGTGGCTTATGGCAATGGTGGTGGTCGCTGACTACATGGGCGGTGGTGGCCGACGGCGGCGACGATAGTGGCCAACGACGGTGGTGGTGGTTAGTGACGGTGGTGGTGGTCGACAATGATAGTAGTGGTGGTGGCCAATGATGCCGATAGTGGTGGTTGGCAACAACGATGGTGGTTGGTGGTGGCATTGGTGGTTGATGGTTGTGGCTGACGTCGATGGTGGTGGTCATGGTAGCAGTGGAAATGGCCGACGACGGTGGTAGTCGCCGTTGGTGGTGGTGATCGCCGCCGGCCATGGTGGTGGTGGCCGCCGACAGTAGTGGTAGTAGCTGACCACAACTGTAGTGGTGGCCGACGACGACGGTGATGTTGACTGATGGTGGCGGTGGTGGTCATCGACGATGGTGGTGACCGACGATAGTAATGGTGGCTGGTGGCGGTGGTGGTGACCGACGACATTAGTGGTGGTGGCTAATGACAACGATGATGGTGGTTGACTACAGTAGTGGTGGAAGATGACGGTAGTGGTAGTGGCCAATAACGGTGGTGGTGGTGGTCGATGGTAGTGATTGACAGTGGCGGTGGTGGTGGCGGTCGACGGTGGCAGTGGTGGCCAGCGGTAACGGTAGTGGTGGCCGACTGTAATGGATGGAAGCAATGTAGCGACGAGTGAGTGATGGTTGGCGATAATGGCTAAGATAATATAGTTCTTTGATTAATTCATATGTGATTATTAGACATACAAACCAAATATTTTCTTTACTTAGATAAAAGCTATAAAAAGTATAGCCTAACAAAAAACAAACTTTTATCAATAAGCTGTGTAAGAAAAAAACATTTTCAAACGCAACCATAGTCCTACAATCACTGTAATAAATTTGTAATTTTTTCCAGTAATAAATCTATAGTCCTTGTATTTTTTTAAATTTTGATTTGTTTCTCATTAAAATCAATTTTTTCTCTCTGATCTTCAATGTTGTCTCTGATTTTTTGTCTTTGATCTTGAATATTGGTGTATGATTTTGTTGATCTGCACTTGAATATTGGTATATTGGTGTATGTTTAGTGGAGAAACAATAGTTAAAGTTTCTGTTAATAGCATAGTAGTTTCTGTTTAGTAATAAATCTGTAGTAGTTTCTGTTTAGTAATAAATCTGTAGTTCTTGTAATTTTTTTTTATCTCTGTTGCATCATAAGAATTACATATAGGTTCATTGAAGATGCAATAGTTAAAGTTTTCGTTAATAACATAGTAATTACAATTCTTTAATAAAAGTTACAATTCTTCTGTGTTGTTACTAGAGATACAGTAGTTAAAATTTTTGTTAATGATACAGTAGTTACAATTCTTTTGTGTTGTTTTTTGTAAACGGTAATTTTTATCCATGTCTCAGTATTCGAACTTCAAACCTAACCTATGATGAGTTTAAATTATTCCAAACACTACGACGACGAGACATTGCCACAATTCTTCTGTATTGTTACTAGCGATACAATTCCTCCCCCTCCCACTTGCCACTTGCCACTTGCCACTTGCATTCCTATCCGCGATACGAAATGCAATGCAACCTGTTACGGTAGTGCAGTTGATTACTATCTTCAATTTTCAGGTTTGCCTTCCGTAATTTGGCGAAGGAGGGTTCCTGCGTACCAAAAAAACCTCCTTCCATCTTATTTCCCCCTCTTCCGTCCGCTCGTCGTCTCTTCTCTTCCCAAACGGAAGAAGACGATGGTTTTCTCTACTATCTCTCGTGCTCCACCTCCACTGGCTACTACTCCCGGGCTTCTTCACATCACTAATCATCACCACCGCCCCCACCACCAACACCAGCTCAGAAGATGGAGCAGGACGACGAGGAGGTGGTCTCCTTGGGCGGTGCCAGCTGCTGTGGGCGGCGCCGAATCCAGCAGCGCGATGGAGCAGCTCGACATCGAGCGGGGCGTATGCGTCCCCTTCCGCAAGTACTCCCCCGACACTGTGCGGAGCAAGGTGCTGGAGTCTCGCGGATCCACCCTCTCCCTCGTCGGCCGTGGAGTCAAGATCGTGTGGAACCTCGGCTTCTACTGGTCCGCCCTCACTTACGACTGCCTCGTCGGCCGTGACGAGGAGGTCGTCCCCTACAGGGCCCACCAGCTCCGCAACCTCCTGTGCGACCTCGGCCCTTCCTTCATCAAGGCCGGACAGGTCGAATTTGCATTTGCTTTTGATTCATACATAACGAAGAATTCTGTTTCTATGTTTGTTTCTTCTCACACACGCATATATATATATATACATGTACATACATACATAGGTTCTGGCAAATAGGCCCGATATCGTCCGTGAGGATTATATGAACGAGCTCTGCATCCTCCAGGATGACGTCCCCCCCTTCCCCAACCAAGTCTGTGTCTCTTGACAACAACATCGCAATGATTCATCTCATATTCTTCTTTCTATTGGCAACCAACCATATATTTTTGTTTAGGTTGCTTTTGCCATCATCGAGGAGGAACTTGGCCAGCCGCTTGAGAATGTCTTCAGCAAAATCTCTTCACGGACCATAGCCGCTGCTAGCCTTGGACAGGTGTACCGTGCCACCCTTCGTGAGACAGGGGACGATGTTGCCATCAAGGTAAGAATTCACGGATGCAATCATTGGTGGATCCATGTATGTATGAAGGTAGTTAATTGACCAACCTGAATTTTTCTTTTGTAAAATTGTTATATACGACACATGAATTCTCAATTTTCTTTTTGCCTGCCACTTGAGAATTGAGGAATGCAGTTGCAGTAGTTTTCTATTTAAATACTATCAGTTGAATCTCATTTGCGTTTCCATCAGAACTTTTCTCTTTGTAATATTGCTGCCTCTCTCTCTTTCCATCGGCACCTGTTGAGGTTCAAGCTTCTCTTAAGATGGTTTTTCTTTTTCTTGTTTGGATACTCTTGTTCTGTGCAAATTGATAACGAATGTCTATTACTTTTTTCGGGAAGGAACGTCTATTATCATCATCGTATTCTTGAATCCTGATGCATTAACATTTCTCATGCTATATTCAGGTGCAGAGACCAGGGATAGAGCCTATAATCTACCGAGATCTTTTTCTGTTCCGTACTCTGGCTTCATTTTTGAATGGTATAAGCCTGCAGAAATTGGGCTGCAATGCAGAGCTTATTGTTGATGAGTTTGGAGAAAAGCTTTTGGAAGAACTCGATTACATTTTGGTAACTTTCCCTTCTTTGTTGGTGAACTGAACTTTCTTTTCAGAGGCTGAAACTGCTTCACTTTTGCATCCCATGTGATTAATGCGACACAGTAATAAATCTGGCTATGCTATTTTTATCCTTTCATTCTTGTAGAAGTGTGCATATGATTGTTAAGCTATTCATACTTTGTTATGACAAAAATTTATATGGGGTTGATGACTATGCATACTTATTCTACTTCACTCGATAATACAAAGATGTTGCTGCATTAGAATTTCTCGTGAGGATAACTCCTTGGTTGGGTGTTTGTCTTCCTTTCAACTTCAGGAGGCTCGAAATATTGAAGACTTTGTGGTGAATTTCAAAAACGATCCAAGTGTCAAGATTCCTCTAGTTTATAAACACCTTTCTGGTTCTCGTGTTTTAGTAATGGAGTGGATTGATGGCATTCGATGCACCGAACCTCAGGTAAATGCATTAAAATTTGAGACAGAAATAGTGCTGTTGGTTTTTACTAGATCAAAATTTTCAAGGTTTTCTGCTGACATTGATTTGCATTAGTCGAGGCAAGGAGAGTCTAAAAGAAGATGAAATTTGTATCAATGCTTCTTTTTGATATGATACTTTCATGTTCTGCAGGCAATTGAAGAAGCTGGAATTGATGTGAATGGTTTCCTGACAGTAGGAGTTAGTGCTGCTTTGAGGCAGTTGTTGGAATTTGGATTATTTCATGGAGATCCCCACCCTGGAAATATTTTTGCAATGCGTGATGGTCGTATTGCATATGTGGATTTCGGAAATGTTGCTGTTCTTAGTCAGGTGAAGTATATCTTACATGTAGAATAGCTTTTTCTTGCAGACTGCCTCAGTTTGTGAAAAATGTGAGATTCAGGAATATGTCTTGGATTCTGATGTTTGTGAAGAATATAAACACAATTACTGTGTTGATTTACATACTGGGGAGACTGCACTATATGAAGAGGAGAGCGCTCTTTAAATATGTTTCACCTATAGACAACAACTGATATGCTTGATATGCTTACACATGAGGAAATCATTTCATATCTTCTCGTGGAGGTGGATTTCTGCAATTGAAAATACAGATATTGGTGTTAAAATGATGGTTTCTGGGAATTTGTTTTGCAGTCGGAAAAGACATTTCCTGAAACCCTTGGCACCTGAATGGGGATGAAAGTTGCTAAAAAGATGGAAGGTTTTTGGGGTAGTCATCCATGAAAGACATGATGGAGAAAAGGAACGCACTGGGATACTTTGAAAATATCCTTGAAACATGTTACTGGAAGGACTCTGATTTTTTTAGTGTGCACAAATTTTTTATGCATTAGTTTCATCTTATTCTTAATTTTCAATTAGTTTCTTTTAGGAGGTGGAGTTCTGATCCTAAACATAATTATGTTCTATGTGAGACTTTATGTTGCCACTAAGAACAATTCTAAATTTAGTTTAATACTGACTTAAGCTCATGGTGGATTTCACCAAGAGTTCTTTTTTCCCCTTGAAATGCAACAGCTATTAAGCTGTTCCATGGGTAAATGCAAGTTTGGTGCAGGGAAGTACAGCATGAGGCAAGTGAAATTGAGATTCGATAGTTGAGATGGTCAAGATGATGGCAAGACAAACTATAACAGACAAACCATAGCCATACATTTTGATAAAGAATATCAACACATGGAAATGGCTGAAAGATTCAGGAGACAATATAGCTGTCATAAAAGATGCAATTATAGTTTAGAAAAGTAGGATATTCTGTCAAATGCAAGCAAATGGGCTGGAAAACATTTGGAGTGTGGGATTAGAATGAGATAGCCACCTCTATAGAAGCAAGGGATGTGAATGACACAAGAAGTGGTGATCGTTGTGCAACCTTTTGTTGCCTGCATAAAATGGTCTACAATCACTATTGGATGTTAAAATCGGAAAATAACCACCTTCCTTTACAAGTATCAGAACAAAATGGAGATCTGGCAAAGAAGATATTCGTAAATATAGCTGCATGGATATCCTCTAAACTTGTATTGCGTTGAATCTGCATATTGTTTGGCTGGCTGCCTGGAAATATGCACCTCTATCTAAACTTTTATGCCAGCTATGTTGCTGAAGACAGATTGTGTTCTTTGTTCTCTTTGTTTTTCAGCTAAATAAACAGATTTTGATCGATGCTGTTGTTCATGCTGTAAATGAGGACTATGCTGAGATGGCAAATGACTTTACTAGGCTTGGTTTCCTTGCTAGTGGGACAGACGTAGCTCCAATAGTTCCTGCTTTAGAAGCAATTTGGCAGAATTCTGCCGGGAAAGGGCTGGCGGACTTCAATTTTCGAAGTGTTACTGGTAATTTTTGTTGTTCTGCTTTGTACTGGTTATTACCTGTTATTCCTGACCGCAGAATCAGTATCATGATCTATTATCCTATAATTTTTATTTTATCTTTTTATTTAGTACTTCTAAGTTTCCCGTATACCACATTGTCTTTGTGAAGATTAGAGGGGAAAAAAAATTACTGATATATGTTTTTAATTAATGACCAAGGAATACATATATATAGGGTTTACTAGATATCCAACATAAATGGATATTTAATAACCCAATAAGTCACTATTATTTAATAAGACTCTAATGATAATAATATAAAAATAACTCTAAATTCTTTCTTAAGCTGGAATATATATATTAATCATGTTCAATTTGGTATATAAAGTCTCAAAAATCCCAACACTTAAGTCTTTGGTGAAAATGTCTGTTATTTGCTCTAAAGACTAAGTGTAGGTATAGAAATGACACTTCTCGTCACCATATCTTGTATATAATGGTAATCTACCTTGATGTGCTTTGTATGCTCATAAAAGGTAGGATTATTGACGATGAAGATGATAGCTTGGCTATCACAATGCATAATCATAAGAGTCTTCAGTAGAAAAGTCCTAATGCACATCATCTTACATGTAGTTTGCCCTGTACATTGCCTTGGCATTAGATTTGGATATGATATTCTACCTTTTGTTTTGCCTAGTAACTAAATTGCCACCAATATATGTACAGAAGTCCTAGTTTCTTCTATCTCTTGTATATTGAAAGTCTGAATAAGTCTCATTTTTTAGGTGATTGTTCTTCCGGTAAACAAGACTTTTATCTGAGGCACCTTTGATGTAAGGTAGCATACATAAGGCACCATGCTAGTAGACCATCTTGGGTTCATACATAAACTTACTAAGAAGATTGATTGCAAATGTTATATCAGGATGGGTAACAGGCGAGTATATCAGCTTCCCAATCATACATCTATACTATTTAGATCCTCAAGTACCTTTAAAGAATTATCTAGAACATGGGACTTTATTCTATAGGAGTACTCTCAATGCATACTTTCTCGGAGACAATGCCATCCTCCCTCTAGCATATGCATACTTAATGTTCATAAAAAATTGTGGCTTGTCTATATTCTTAGTGACTATTAGAATTAGCATATTATCCATTAAGTGTAGTGGGTTATTGGATATCCATCTAGTCTAGGGTATCTAATACTCCCATATAAATATGTAACTCCATAATTAGTAAAATATATAATCTTTTTCTCCTTTATCTTCTTTCTACATAGTACCAAAGCCTAGGTTAAAACCCGAGGACCCTTTATCCTTCACCACCATCACCTGTTGGCCACCTCCAACCACTAGAAAGTTGTCGGACCGTCGTCGGTTCTTCCCTACAGGCTCGTTGTTGACCACTCCAGGCCATCTTTCGTCAGCCTCTCTAAGCCATCTTCCGTTGGCCTACGTCCACAGGAAAAAGCCTAGCCGTAGTTCAAACCCTCCTTAGACCTTTTTGGCTCCTCCTGTAGTGCTAGCAAGGGGTTTCGACATGCCCCACGCTGTCGATGGGGTAGCCTAGCCCATGTTTTGTCACAGCCAACGTCTCAGGTCATGTGTTAAGCCTCCTTGTGTTGTTTAATTGTCGTGTGTGTGTGTCGATACATGATATCCACACGTGTGTGCCTCTAGACCGTGTATTGGTGTCTCTGGAAGGCGGTTGTGAGTTATTTTGGCCTTGTCTACACCAAATCAGTCCCCTTTTCTATACCAGTACAGTGAAATTAGACCTCCTACCCCACCTTTTATCATGGCTATCTGTGAATCTTTAGTGAAAAAATCAGTGAGACCTTTGAAATTTTTTTTTTTGCAAGGCAAGACCTTTGAAAAACTTAATGGCAAGAATTATCTCCTTTGGGCATAGAGTTTCGAGACATTTATTGCAGCATATCGTAAGATTGGATATCTCACTAAGCCTCTTCCTGATAGTAAAGATGCGATTTATGATGACTAGTTTGCTGATGATGCGGTCATTGTTTTTTGGTTGATAGATAGCATGGAATCTACGGTTGCAAGAGATGTTATGATGTTGCGATTGACAAAGAAGATCTGAGATACGTTGTGTCTCATGTATGGTCACGAGAAGAATATATCCAGAGTTTTGAGGTTTATGAGTAGTTGTTCACTCTATGATAAGATGATCGGTCTATTCAGGAACATTTTACACTACAACGGGCTCTGCTGGACGAGCTTGAAATCTATCAATCCTTGACTATTGATATCACTTAGATGAGATAGTATCGTGAATAACTGGTTATGGCGATCTACCCTTTCAGTTTAACTCCTGATCTCAGTTTTCAGATTAGGGGATAGATTCTCGGAGTTGACAGTGTATGTGATCTACAGTTTACCTTTGCTAGAGTCTTGCGTATTTCCACAGTCATGCTGTCTTTAGTGCTAGATCAGTTAGTTATGGCAGCTATGCGTGGTAGAGGATGTGGTGACTCAAGTAGGGGTGGTCGTGGACATACAGATACTGGAGGACATCTTTGTTGCACTCATTGTGGTTGCACAGGTCATCGGGGCGATAGATGTTGGGATTTGATTGGTCGACCTTTCATAACTTATGTTATTACTGAGGCTACATCATCCACTTCTATCAGTGAAGAGCAGACAGTTACAATCTCTTAAGCTGACTATGATCGGCTTCTACAGCTAAAGGTCACTGACTCCGTCGTCATTGTTTCTCATTTTCTTTTCACAGGTACGAATGCTATTTTGACCTTAGGGATCCTTCCTGGATCATTGATTTTGATGCCTCTTCTCACGTGTCAGGTACAAAAACGTTATTTACACTTCTGAGTTAACTTTCTGATATTTGATCTGTGGTCATCGTTGATAGTTGATCTTACCTTGTTACTGGAGAAAAGTTTGTATAGGTCTCTTCTCATATTTCTCTTGAAAAGGTCCTATATGTACGTGATTTTGTTGTTAATCTCTTTTTTATTAGTACTATTACAAAATAATTATATTGTTATGTCATCTTTTTTCCTTTTCATTGCACGTTTCAGGATTTGTGGACGAAAGGAGGATTGATTTGGATCATGAATGAGGCAATGGTGTGTACTTGTTGGTCAATGATGATATACTATGAAGATTAGTGCTTGTGGCGTCCACCTTTGAGTCTTTTTCCTTGTGGTACTATTGGTTCGGTCACCTTTCTCATCGAAAGTTGCAGCAGGGTTTACCATGGATTTCTATTTCCTCGTTTGATTGTGAGTCGTGTCAGTTGGGTAAGCACTATTGTGCTTCTTTTAGGCATGTACGTCTTGTGTCGAGTCTTACGTTATTTGAGTTAATCCATTGTGATATCCGAGGTCTTGCAAAATTTTATATGTGTTTGGTCATAATTATTATATTGTGTTTATTGATGATTTTTAAAGAGTGTCTTAGGTCTATTTGCTTAAAAATTAGAGTCGTATTTATGATGTACTTAGAACATTTATTACAGATAAAGAATCAGTTTGATATTACTTTGAAATGTTTGTATATAGATAATACTTTTGAACTTGTTTAATCAAAAGTTGAAGCTTATTATGCATCCTTAGGTATTATACATTAGACAACTTGTTCTCACACTTCTTAACAAAATGGGATAGTTGAACACAAATACAGACATATATTTGATGTCTCTCGTTCTACTATGTTTCACATGAAAGTTTCCAAATATCTTTGGTTTGATGTTGTTCTTACTGTCACATATCTCCTCTACTCTTCTGGGCAGTGAAGTATCTGTTCAACGACTTTGGCCAGATACCATCTTTTTTTAATTTCCTTATGTATTTAGGTGTGTTGCTTTTGTCCAGGATCTCTCCTTTGGACTTGATAAATTATCTCTTAGGTCTGTCAAGTGTATCTTTGTGTGTTATTCTAGAACTCAGTGTGGGTATCGTGCTTTCATCCTCCGTCTATATGATATTTTTTTTGAGTTCATGAGTAATTTTGGTGTTTCTACAACTATCGTTGAGTCGGTTCCTCTTCTTTTTATTGTTGAGTCCTCTATTGCAGGTTGCTTCCTTTATTTGTACAGAGACCTTTTGTCCTTTACAGATATATCAACACCGTCAGTAGACACCAGTGCCTCTCATGATAGAATCGATTTCCTCTGCAAATGTAAATTCATCTCTTAGTGATTCTGACCTACTAATAGCCCTTCGAAAATGTATATGTTTTTCCACTATTCATCCAATATCTAATTTTATTTTCTATGACTCTCTTTATCGTTATTTTCGTAGTTTTACCTTGTCTCTCTCTTCTGAGTCGATTCTTAGGAATCATCAGGAGGCACTTTTACTTCCTTAATAGAAGGCAGGAATGGATAAGGAGATAGCTGCATTAGCAACCCGTGGTACTTGGGAGTTGGTGACCTGCCTTATTGAAGCTATCGTAGTTACTTGTTGATGGGTCTACACCGTGATATACAAGACTGACGACACCATCGACAAATATAAAGCGAGATTGGTTGCTTGTGGATTTATTTAGACATATGGTATTAATTATGCAAAGACATTTTCACTTATCGTCTGTTTCAACTCCATTTGAGTCATTTTGTCCGTTGCTATCAATAATTCTTAGATATTCTGCCAATTGGATGTGAAGAATGCCTTCTTATATGGTGATCTGATCGATTTTGTGCTTATAGAACAATCTCCAGGATATGTTGTTCAGGAAGAGGATAGAGTATGTAGACTAAAAAAGGCAATTTATGGTCTTAAACAGTCTCAGGGTTTGGTTTGAAAAATTCAGCAAAGTGGTGATGATTGGGGATTTCTAAAGATGTATTGTTGATCACTTTGTGTTTTACAGGAAGATTGATAGTGGTTGTGTGTTTCTTGTGGTTTATGTTAATGATATACTGGTGACTCGTAGTGATAAAGAGGACATTGAAGAGATAAAAGAACATTTTAGGACACATTTTGTCACTAATGATATGGGAAAGTCAAGATATTTTTTAGGTATAGAATTTACTTATGCAAATGGAAAATGACATTGTTTCAGAGAAAGTATGTCCTTAATCTCCTCCAGGAAACAAGTCTTTTGGGGTGCAAGTCGAAGAGTACTCTGGTTGAGCACTTGTTATCCTTCTGGGACACCAATTCAATGCTGTTAGAGGACGCTGATTAGTATAAGAGATTGATTGGAAAGTTTATATATTTGATAGTGATTCGGTCAGACATTTCGTATACATTTAGCTTGTTGAGTCAGTTTATGCATGAGTTCAGAAGAATGCATTAGAGTGGAGCCCTACGTGTTCTTTCCTATGTTAAAAATACTCTAGACAAAGGATTGGTCTACAGAAAAAATGATCTTATGGATGTTATGACATATTCAGATTTAGGATATGCAGGATTCAGTATATGCAGGAAATCCAGGAGATAGGAAGTCTACATCTGGTTTCTACACATATGTGGAAGGAAATCTCGTTACATGACACAACAAGAAGCAGAATGTTGTATTTCGACCTAGTGTTGAGGTAGAGTATAGATCCATAGCTCATATAACTTATGAGATGATATGGATCAGATTTCTCTTATTGGAGTTTGGCTTTACTGTTGAATTACCGATGCCAATGCATTGTGATAATTAAACAGCTCTCTTTATTGTTAACAATCTCATGTTTTATGAGTACATAAAGCATATAGAGGTTGACTGTCATTTTGTGAAAGATATGGTGATAAAAGGAGTCATTTCTACGTCTTATACTCAATTATCAGAACAACTGGCTGACATTTTCACAAAGAATTGAGTGTTGAAGTTTTTGAGTCATTATGTATCACGCTGGGCATGTTTGATATGTATGTTTCAGCTTAAGGGGGTTTGTTAGAGTTAGCATATTATGTATTAGATGTAGTAGGTTATTAGATTATTAGATATCCATCTAGTCCAGGGTATTTAATACTCCCATATAAATATGTAACTCCACAATGAATGAAATAGATAATCTTTTTCTCCCTTATCTTCTTTTTACAGTGATAAAATGTATCTTAAGGTACTCTTTGGTGTCACTAATGCCTACAAAGCCACTACTCCTCAACAATATATTATTAACATGAATTGTTAGAATCACACTACCACTAGTGGTCTTCTTGTAAAAGATTGAATGATCAACAATACATTTTTGAAAACTACTCTTCATGACAACTTCATTGAATTTCTCAAACCATGTCTGTAGATTTTGCTTAAGGTTATAGGTGGTCTTCTTTAGATGACATATTCTATCCTTTTCTTGAGCAACATATCTTGATAGTTACTCCATAAACACTTGATCTCTCAAGTTACCATAAAGGAAGGTGTTCTTGACGTATAACCGATAAAGTTCCTATGATTGATTCATAACAATGGACAAGAGAACTTTGATGAAATTTAATTTGAGAACTAGGGACGTCTCTGTGTAGTCAACTCCTGAGTAAAATCACAAGCAACAAGACGAGCTTTATATTTATCCACTGATCCATCTAACTTATGCTTAATAGTGTACACACATCTACATATAACTATGTTTGCTCTTGTAGGACGGGTTATCATTTTTCATGTGTCATGTGACATCAATGTTGACATTTCATCATCTATGGCTGCCTTTTAATGTGGTATAAGAAAGGTTTCGTGATATTCCCTTGAAACAGACTTAGAGGATAGGGTAAAGCTATGAAAGGAGGAATTAAGATGATCATATGAAATAAAATTTGAAATAAGATGAGTTATGTAAGAGTGTTTATCCTTTCGTAATGCAATAGGAAGGTCAAGGCTAGAATCGGGTTGATTTGCATACGAGGTTGAGGACCCTTTTTTTTTGGAGGAGGTTGCTGTAGCTGATGATTGATGATATACATGCAAAAGACATGATCTTTCTTGTTCCATAATCATTGATGCACTTCTACCTATTGGTTCAACAAGAGACAGTGAAGGAAGACTTCCAATCTCAAAACATGTAAACTCAAAATAAAACTGAGGTTTAAAAAAAGGTGACATCAATAAACACAAAATAACACCAATTACGAGGGTGAAAGCAACGATATCCTCGTTGAGTCTAAGAATACTTACAAACACACACTTAATGGAACGAGCGGATAGTTTGTCAATACTAGGAGACAGGTTCTGAACAAAGGTAAAACAATCAAAAGCCTTATGTGGTTGTGAGAATCTTCCCATACCTAAATGAATACGTCAGAGAGGAATCTCATCACCCGAATGACTGGAGGGCATCCTATTTCTCAAATAAGAAGCTGTAAGAATTGCATTAGGTCATAAGAATTTTGGAACTTTCATCTGCAACATAATAATGTAGGTGACGTTTTACATTTAGTTACATCATTTTATTGAGAAGTATAAAGACAAGTAGTTAGATAGATAACCTTCCAAAAATGCACAATATTCTCATATTAAACAAAGTCTAAAACATTATCAGTATACAAACTTTTTGGTGTAATGAAAAATTGATTTATTATTTCATTGAGAAAAATTAATTTATCATTTCATTGAAAAAAATTTGATTACATCAAGAATAAGATATTCATACTTGAGGTGGTAGCATGTGATGTAGTGGTAGTGATGTTAATGACACGAAGTTGTAGGAACTGCTTGTAGTCGGCCTATGAGATGGTAATAGTAGGTGTAGCGGGAGTTGTATCTGCTGTACTATTAGTCCACTGTGGTTTGTCAAACTTGTCCTAGTCTCTGAGTCTTATGGGCTACTTGTCTGAACATTTTTGCACTGTTCTGGGCTGTTCACATGGTATTTCCTTCTAAGCATGGAACTTTTGATCTTTAGTTTTCCATCGGCCGAGGGTTTAATTTTGTAAGGTTTTTCTAAATCAGGCAGGACAATGTATGCCGCATCAACAACTAACTGCAAGAAATTTGTTCTGGCCACAATAAATATGTTAAACTAATACTGGGTTATAAGATAAATTCTTTTTCAATCTGTCTCATTTTCATGGATTACATGTATCACCCATTAGCCTATACTCGATAGTCTAGTTACGACAGAGTGTTATTAACTATTCCTTAGTAACATTAGTTCCCATTTCTAAGCCATTTCCTCCTATCATCCACCAATTGGAGTCCGGATTGTTATCCTTACACATGATTTTGGTTATTATCAAAAAGGCTAAATAATTTGTTAATTTATATTTTTTCGTTCAGTTTGAATTTGTTTTACAACATTACACAATTCTTATGCTACTGAGTTCTCATGTAAGTTTATTTTGGGGAAATGCCAAAAAGCAGGGAAATTCAATCAACTTGTTTACCAGTATCCCATTCGTATTCCAGAAAGGTTTTCTTTAGTTATACGTTCACTGTTGACGCAAGAAGGCATCTGTTTTACTCTGAAGCCAGATTTTAAATTTCTTGAGGTGAATAATATTGCTTTTTATTATTTATTATGAAAAACACAGCAAATGAGTTATTCATTTTTTAGATTGCATTTTGTGGATTGGCTCCTTATTTTTCAACCATGGATTATTTTTATAGGTTGCTTATCCTTATGTGGCAAAGCGTCTTCTAACTGATCCAAACCCGGCTCTTCGTGAACGTCTCATACAGGTTAGTTCAGACTCCTTATGTGAGCCAGTACTCCATGATGCATCATTTTCATAGATTAATGATTTTATTTAAAGTTTTTATGCATATGGATGCTCAACTGCTCATAGTATTTTCTTTTGATTGGCTATATGGGCAGTTCCTCGAGAAAAGGGCATATAAATTTACCAAATTTTTTATTTATTAACGAGAGTCAAAATACACCCTTAGGATCACTCGAACTGCTAGTAGGGGGTCGTTGCTAGCCTGCTACTTGGAGAGAGAGAGAGATCAGTCAGAGGATGCCTATGGATCGATCAGGTCTCTTCCGATGCTTAAGAGGGTTTGTTACTCCACATAAGGGTAGAAATCAAGTTTTTGGGTGGAGTGGGGGGTTAGATGTATTTATAGCTCACCTTCGGGGGTAGGTGAGACAAAGGACAAGGATGACTCAAGGTTCCTCTGCTCGTAGTTGCAGGAAACTGGGTGCCTCCTGACAGGCAAGCTGTATGGCAGGCTCGGCAAACACACTGGTCTCTGAACTTTCTTCTCTGGGAAGCTGTAGGTGCTTCGTGAGTGGGCTGTGTGACTGGCACCAATGTTTGGTTCTGCTCCATGGTTCTGATTCCATGTACCAAACAGGTTGTGCGGCAGCAGCTTGGGCCATGGCTTAGATTTGTCCTAAACTTGACTGAGCTTGTGACTTTTGGGCTTGGACCAGGTTGGGCCCATTATAAGATGACCTGGGCTTAGGCTGGGTCAGGCCCATATCAACCTACATGACGAGCATACTAGAAAATACTCAGCAAAATGAAGCAACAGACACAAGGACGACATAAAATACTAAACACTGTGGCTCTCAATGATATGATTTTGTTGTTCAAGTTAGTTTCTATTCCAAGCTTTGAGGTAATAAATTGGGAAATTAGTTAGTGAATGAAGGAGTAGGTTGAAATCAATGTCCTTAAGTTCTAGGAAATGGTTGTTTTTTGGGTTTTTTGTGTCTTGCATGTTGTTGATTGGACAAGATGAAAATCTACAGTCAAGACTCAAGAGCGAGGGCTATGTACTCATTGCTAAGGCTCGAATGCAAATGAACTGTAGTCTTGTAAAATTCTATGGAAATGCATGGGGGTACAGTTCATCATATTTTTATCACTGTGATAAACGAGGGTATTAATCATATTGTTAGTTGGGTATGATTTCCTTCATGTGATGTGGGAAAGAAGTATTTTTCCCTTGTCCAAAGAAGGAATATTTCATTGAATGAGAGGAATTTAATTCCATGCAAAGCAAAGAACCTTACTAGAGCTTGACATGCCGCGAATCATCTTGAAAGAGAGGGGTGTCTTCGGGAACGTGGACACAAGCTGTTGTTAGCTCATGTCGAAAGGTGTTGGATTAAGTCTCGCAATGAATGCAACCCTTGCGTTTTGTTGCCACCATTTAGTTTGGAACCCTGAATGGATTGTCGGTGGTAAACTAAAGGATGGTGAGGATGACGTCATGTTATCATGCCCCATATGCCTTGGGGACAGGATGAGCAGAAGAAGAAAACCTATTCATGGCAAATGATCAACCTAGAGAAATTTGGTTCCTGTACAATCACTTTATTACTTATGCTGCATTTGGTATATTGGAATGAAAATAGATAAGAATGGAATGAACTCGGGAATGGAATTTGAAATGGATGGAATGAACTCGGGAATGGAATTTGAAATGGAATGGAATATCCATTCCATTCCTGTGTTTAGTATGTAATGTAATTGTAAAATGGAATTGACAAACAATTCCTTTTCAATGTTTGATACATAAGAACACAATCAAAATGAAAATACAAAATTTGGAAGATTAATAATTACATATTAACAAACATATCCTATTAAATTGGAAAAAAATTTAAAATATTTTTTTTCCATACACTACAATATACACATACATATAAAAGTATCAACATAGATAATCTTTTTTAAATTAGCATTAACGCAGATAATCCTTTGTAAATTAGCATTAACAAAATATTTTTGGTAGAATAAAAATTCTTTGTAGGAAAAGAAGACAATAAAAAATATCAATATTCTTTATAAAAAAAAGCATACACAAAAAAACTAGGAAAAGAAGGCGAAAAAACAAAAAAATATAAAAAAGGGATGATTACGGAGGAGAGAAGGCCGTAGAGGAGGAGGGAGGGCCTTCTCGGAGGAGGAGGATGAGAGACGTCAGAAACACGTCACGGAGAAGGGATGGTCACGGAGAAGGAGGAACGACTGTAGAGACTGGTAGACATCGGGAAGGAGCCGCGGAGGAGGAGGAGATTGGTAGATATCGGGAAGGAGTCGTGGAGGAGGAGGGAGGGCCACGGAGGAGGTGGAGGCTGACAGACACGGGAATGAGTCACAGAGGAAGAGAGACGGTTGTAGAGAAGGAGGAACGATAGCAGAGGAGGAGGGAGGGCTGCAGAGGAGAAGGAGGCTATCAAATATTGAGAAAGGACCGTAGAGAAAGAAGAGATTGGTAGACGTCAAGAAGGGGCTACAAAGGAGTAGGGAGGGTTGTAGAAGAGGAGGAAGTCGACAGATGGCAGGAAGGGATAGTGGAGGAGTAGGGATGGCTGTCAAGTAGAAGAGAAGGTCACGGAGGAGTAGGGAAGGCCACAGATGAAGAGGAAGTCAATAGACGTCGAGAAGGGAGCGTGGAGGAGAGTTGAGGAGAAGGTGTCGAGGGAAGAGAGTCAAGGATAAGGTCGACAGACAAGGGAAGAGGTGTAGACAAGGGTACACGACGTTTTTAGAATGATTCTCAATGGAATGAGAATCAAATTCCTTATCTCTTGGGAAGGAATGAAATTTCCATGTTCAATGGAAATTTGATTCCTAATGGAATTTCATTTTCATGTCTATTTTAAAGATTTTTTTGTACCAAACATTGGAATAGAATTCTCTCATTCTATTCCAATTCATTCCAGTCTTCGTCTCAACGTACTAAATGCTACTTTAGTTTGGGTTTTGTGGAAGCTTTAACCATTTATGGATTTGCTTTGGGTGAAACCCATTCCGATGGTGTGACAGGTGGTGTGTACAGGGCCAGGTACACATTCATCACGGCATGTTGATCCACGATTACTAGTGATTTCAATTTCATGTTCCCAAGTTGCAGAGAACAATCTGAAGTGAGGCAATCTTTCTGGATTCACTTCACCTTACAGCCTCGCTTCTCCATAAATAGCAAGCAAACCCACAATTTTCTTCTGAAGATGATGTATGGATCCATATCCATTCTAGATTAGGTCTAAATTAGGTGGGTATCCAGCCTAAGGCTTGAGATGTGTATTTGGGTTCCAGGATAGAGGTTTAGGCTAATCAAATTACGGTTGACTCTGTGTTTGGCTAATTCATGTATACCTTTGACCTTGTGTGCATTTGATGATGCAATACCTCCATAATCAATTTTGTAAAATACATATTCTTATAAAGGGCATATATGCAAAATATTCTTGCATGCATTTGCCTAATTATTCTGGAATATGCAATCTCAAATTATTCTCCTGATTGTTGATTGCTATGGTATATATACCATTGGTAGGGCTATAATTTAAACCATGACCACACCTGACCCAAAATCGAACTGATTTTTACCTGACCCATGTTAGAATCTGTATTAGAATTTGTGGGTCTTCACAAAATTTGACCCATGACCCAAACCGAGTTGGGTTTAGGTGCATCCATTCTCAGCTCAATTTATACCTGAACTCGGTAATGACCTCTCAGCATGAACAAGTTAGGAATCAAAACAATCGGTACCCAAGATCTGCCCAACTCCTTAAAGATGAATACAAGAAATGTTTCAACTATTGGCTTAGATTTTTGGGAAGCTTGTTACTGTAATATGTGTTTCACCTCCAAAGAGTTAAGAGACCTCCAAAATTTTCAACTGTTCCTGTAACATCTGCAATTCTGTTTGCCCATTCAAGTTGTGCAGTTCTATTAATGCGACTGAATGGCATGTGTTGCTAGTGTGGGTTGGAGGCACGGAACACCGACGCTCAGTCTAGGCGTGGTTCCCTGGTGTGATTTGGCGTTCCAAAATGCAGTAAATTGTTAGTTATGGGTTTGGGGTTTGGTTAATCCACTTGATTGTGTTGATTAGTTGGATGTATTTAGACCTCATGAGGATTTGTGATTGATAGTCTTGGCTTTATTGGATTATTGTTAATGATGATTTGTGTGATATCTTGGAAGTGTTCGAAATTGATTAGTTTGCCCTTGCACAAGTGGGTTGATTACTCATGGATTATTCATGTAGTTTGGGTCTTGGTGCATAAGCTCTTGTATGTATCTTGCTTTGAGGATTTGTATGTACAAGTGTAGTGGTTGGGGTTGCCAAGTGAACACAGTGTTTTTGCAAGTGGAAGTGCACAGTATGGCATGTGTGTGTTGAGGCCATGCTTGTCGACACATGTCCTCGTAGTTGCATGCGAGCCTTTACTCTCGTGGCTACTTAAGGAAGGGAGGCAGCATTGCTCCTTTTCATTCATTATAGGGAGTGTTGAGATGAAAAGAGCTCCATTTGGTGAGTGTTCACATAGTGTGAGAGGCAAGGAGTGTTTTTGTGTGTGTTTTGTGCTCGTAGGGAAGGAGGAGAGCTCTGATCGATGCCTTAGGGAGTTTTGGTTAGAGTTTTACCTTCAACGATCTCATCAACATGCGTAAGGAATCGTAGAGGTGAGTTGAGCTCTGTCCATTGATGGATTCACTTTCCTTCTTCTGACATGTGTGTTTGATTGTATTGTTTCTTGTCGGTCAATTGTTGGTAGGCTTTGGGTAGTTCGAGTATGCTTATTTAGAGGTAGGAGTTCTTGTTTTGGGAGCTTCAATGAGGAGGCTGTCGGCATTGAGTTGAGTTCTTCTTAGTGAGTGTTGGGTTGTGAACTTCGTTTTGAGATATACACCCTATCGAACTCTTATATATGCATGTAATCTTATAGAATGATGTTGCATTGCATGTTTATATATCGTTGGGTGGGTAATTTATAACATTTTTGGTTGATTTTACGAGATTTTTATAGTGATTAAAGGATTGATATTATTCTCGGTTTCATTTTTCACTATGCATGTTTGTTGGCTTTGATTTGTGATATCTCGTGTTTTAAATATCAAATCCATGTAATTTCGATTTCTAATAATAGATAATTTTGAGATCTTCAATTTTATATATTATATGTGATTTTCTAGTTTGTGTGGTGAAATTTGGAATGATTTCAAGTTTGTAGTCTTTTCCTGCCCTACATGAGGGGTGAGTTATAGGCATGGGTTGGGAGTGTGGATTGGCCACGTGGTTTGGCCATGTGAGACTAGAACATTGAGAAGGTGGACTCTACATAGTTTGGTCAGTATGGGTAAATGCATGTTTCATTTTTGGTGATGGCTTAAGAGGATAGATTTCCTATGTGATTAGCTTTGTTAAGGGTTCTTCAGAGAAGTTGGATCTGAGTTGAATGTGTCCTTTGTAGGATGGTTTGTCTTTGACAATGTAATACACTTTGATGGTTGTTTTTGGCTGAAATCGGTAATTTGGGGTCAAGCAACACGATTAGGTTTTTTGCTTGTATGGTAATGTATTTTAAGATGATTTTTGATGCATGTCATGTAGATTGAGTACATCGTGTTTCTTAGATTTTGCCTATGTGGTTTCGAGATCTGGAAGTGTTGTTTTCAGAATTTTCTGGCATGCTCTGGAGTTGATATGATTTTATAGTGTTATTTAGTGATTTGATGCCTTTATATTGTAGTTTTGATGCATGCTTAAGCATCGGATGCATCTTGAGGTTTGTGTTGGTTTATGCTTTTGATTTTTAGTTTGCAGGTGCACATGTGTAGTAGTTTTACCCTCTAGTACCTATAGCAAGAGTTACGTAGTCGTATACTATAGATTCTTGGGTGGTGAATCAGTTTGTAGCCTATTATTTATATTATTTTGAGAATTGTTATATGAATAGAATTGTTTTAAGTTGTTATTTGGGCTATTGCAACTGGGTCATTACAGTTCCCTTCATATTATATTGTGTATTTTCTCTTCAACTCTCATCTTTGTCATTGTGAAATGTGTTATAGTATATGCTGTATTCGAATTAGTCTAGTTAGGGAACACCACTAAACCTCTAGGCTTTATTTTCCCTCTATTTTTGAGTGTGGTAATAAAATTGGATTAACCAATCAAGACTTACAGAGACATCATGTAATAATTAAATAGATTATGATGACGAAGCATGTCAAATATGTATACAATTCTTACGTAGGACCCATCATTTAACTGTCATGAGATGGGAAATTGGAAATATAGAGAACCCAGCTACAAATGATATTGCCTATGGGTTAATGCTCACAGCTGGAACAAATTCAGACATGAGATTTGTTGAAATATGGACATTCATTTCAAGATCAATTGACTATTAGTGGAGAGACTCATCTATATATAATCACAAGTCCTAGTTCTCACTTACTTGTGACCTATTTCAAAACCAATTGATCATTCCAGCACTCCTCCTTACTTGTGACTTATTTTAGATCTAATAATTATCTCTTTTAAACATGGGTGGATGTATGTAGACTTGGGTCCATTTAGGTCTCTTGTGGCTCTGATACTATATTGAAATATAGACATCCAACTCAAAATCAATTGACTATGTGTAGATGAGTCCATCTATATATAACCACAAGTCTTAATTTCATTTTTTCATTGTGAGACTATTCCAATATTCTCCCTCACTTGTGCTCTACTTTAGGTCCAACAAGTGTTGTTTTTAAATATAAGTGGATGTGTGTGGACTTGAGCCTGTTTAGGCCTCTTTTAACTTTGATACTATGTATAATCATAAGTTCTAGCTTTTACTTTTTTAATGTAGGACTATTCCAATAAGATTCATATACAACCTATAAATAAAACCTCTAACATAAACCACACATTGTCTGACCTGTATGATACATGAGTTTGCCGACCACAATCTAATCCAAGCATGTTTAGGGTGTGATGTAATTTAGCATTTTGCAACCTCTGCCTTACCCAACCTGGTTGACTCCTTTCAAGGTACAAATAAAGCAAACAAAAATGCTGAATCAGTCTTTGTCTTGGTCAAGATAAAGGTCTTGTCACACCCATACATGGCCCAATTGTGGTAGCAACCATAACCATTGGCCATTGCCACACTTCGCCTATGTTGGCCCCATCAGTACAAGAGAGCTGACCTTAGGGTTTTAATACCAAGGTGATTGAGGTTTTGGGGGTGGGTGCAATTTCTCTATCTGCAAATGCTCATTAAAGTGATCATGTAAATTACTTTGGTATTTCTCCTAATAGTGTGAATCGCTTCGGTGGAGGTTTTTCTTTAGGTGGCACACTTCACATTGAGTTGTTTGGTCTTTAAATGCTTACGAAAAGGTTCAAGCATTCATTCTCTTTAGAACCAAGTACTCTAGGCAAGTTTCCTTCATTTTTGATTAGATTAAGCCTTGCTGTTTTTCATTCAAAAAGTCTGGTATCAACTTCTTCCTTCTGGCTCATGCTTGTTTTCTTCCGTTTTTCCAGTTCTGCTCATAATAGGTAAAATATTAAAGAAAAAACCTTTTTTTGGACAAGATTGTAACCTTTGTTATAAGTGGAATTGGTTATAAGAAACGTGTGTATTCATATGAACAACAGACATTGTTCCCTCTAACACAAGGGTACTAAGGGAGCAACATAGACACCAAACCTGTGTTGCTAGTACTTGCGTCGTTATGTGCGGTCACCATATCGGTCATTGGTAATTTAGTTTCAGATCACTTATGAATTTTTAGTAATAACTATTTATTATAAAAAATAGTAATAATGATTTGCAAAACTCCATAGCTCTTTGGTATTGTTGATACGTTGGGATTTTTGTATTGGATCGAATCCTACTAAAGGTGAGTGAAACAATTGAATAGAACATAAAATAAGCTTAAACACGTAAGAATATAAGATTTATGTGGTTTGGCAAAAGTCTACGTCTACGACTGTATTAGGGTTATCTTTCACTATTAAAGAAATGATGATAATACAATTACAAAAGGTATGTCCACACATACAGAGGGATTAGGGAGTCATTGTTTTCTCATACACGGAATAGGGATTAGGTAATCTAATCTGATTATAGTGACAGCATCGGAGTGGTCTCCAATTAGACTTCACATCTCTAATAATCTCTCACTTGGAGATTGAATTCAAACAACAACACTCTTGTGATTCTAGTTGTGCGTACAATCTGAAAGCTCCTAGTACGATGCCTCCTTATCATTAACCATGGAGGCCAACTAAGCTTTTTAGTGGCAACAACCTTTGTTAACATGTGATGATTCTTCAACTAAATGTGCTCATTGGATTCTTTGCAAGATGAATAGCACTTTGATTGTCACTAAAAAGCAAATTTTTGCCCTACTTATGATTCAACTCTTTTAGAAAATTCTTCAACTAAATCATTTACTTACCAACCTGAGAGATACTCATATATTTTGTTTCAGTGGTTAAAAGGGAAACACTTTTCTAAAGTCAAGATATCCATGTAGTAGCATTATCACCCCATGTGAAGACATAACCTTGGTGCTCTTCTGGTTGCACATATCACCACCCAAATCTGCATCTGAATATCCATGTAAGGTCACACCATTCCTTTTAAAGCAAAGTGTCATATCTAAGGTCCCTTTCAGATATCTTAAGAGTCACTTTACAGCTTCCCAATATATTTTCTTGGATCTGCCATATATCTGCTCCCAACTCCCACTACATGTGCAAGGTCTGGTGGGGTATACAGCTTAAAATGCATCAAGCTTCCTATTGCCAATGCATATGGCACTTTGGACGTGTTCTTTTCTTCATCTGTCTTTGGTGACTGTTCCTTGTAAAGCTTGAAGTGACTTGCCAAAGGTGTGCTTTTGGTCTTTGCATCTTGTAGATTGAACTTGCTTAACAACTCTTTGTATTTCTCTTGGGACCAAATCAGACTTCCTTCTTATCTGTTTCTAGTGATCCTCATCCTAAGTGTCTGGTTTGCTACTCCCTAGTCCTTTTTTTCGAATTCCTTTGTTAACTGTCACTTTAGTTTGCTGAGCTCCTTCAAGCTAAAGTTTGCAACTAGTATATCATGCACATGTAGAAGCAAAATCATATAATTGTCATCAAACTTCTTGAAGTAGCTATAATAATTCATATCTCATTTTGTGAAACCATTGTTACATATGAATTCATCAAATTTCTTGTACTATTATCTTGGAGTTTGTTTCAAGTCATTCAAATTACTTCAATTTGCAAATGAGGTTTTCTTTTTCAAGAACTTGAAAGCCTTCTAGTTGAGCCATGTGGATGTCCTCCAAGTCACCATGTAGAAAAGTAATTTTTACATCTAGTTGCTTTAGATACAAGCCCTCAGTAGCAACTATACGTAGAATTATTCTAATAGCAGTCAGCTTGACGACAGGCAAGAAAATCGTGGTATAATCAATACGTCTCCTTTTTTGGAAGCCCTTTACTATAAGCTTTGCTTTGTACCTCGTGTTGCCATTGTGCTCTTCCTTAACTCGATAGACCTACTTGTTATATATTGCTTTCTTTCCTTCTCGCAATAGTGTCAACACTCATGTTTTGTTTTTCTTAAGAGAATCCATCTCTTCTTCTATTGTTAATGAAAATATTTTAGTTCTCTAGCATTGGTCAAAAGTAAATGATACAACGAAGGAGAATATTGTTGCGGTGGTTTAGGCATTCTGTTGGATCTTTTTTGTTAACGATACTCGTCACAATAGTAAAACCGAAACACAAATAATGTTATTTAAAATCTCAGTAATTAAATGCAAAGAATTTAGATAAATTGAACAAACATTAAACTCTACTCATGATATATGATATGTGGCTACGTGATCCTTTCTATATGCACTAGTATGGATTGTCACTTTATAATTTGCGTCTGTAAGAAAAATATTAAAAACTTGTATGAGTGACATCTGATAGTCATTTAGTACACCTCTACAATCAAATAAAACCACTAGTCGAGAAAAATCGGAGTTGTTGAATATTTAGCTTCCAAAACCTACACGGCTACCCTGAGGCATTGTTAGAATAGAAATCCAACGGAAAAATTCAGAAAGTCTTTCTTACACAAAACCATATCATTACAACCTATTATTGTCATGCAAGCAGAAAATTTTTGAAACATTCATTTTCACAAACGGTTTATACTTTTCTTTTTATCAAATCAAAATCATATGCATATTTGAAATCTTCTTAAAACATACATATTTGAAATGACTATTCTACATTAAATCAAGTCCTTGCATCATAAAAATCACACAAACCACAAAACACACAATTCAAAACTTATCGTGTTGCCTACGTCAAGTAATCAACACTAGTTATAAGTAACCGTCAAGGTGTACTACACTGCCACGGTTGAGCTATTCTACGCAGGAGTTACCCTATTTTGAGTTCGTACTTTAAGAATACTTATTTATCCATATAAGACACCACATACATAGGGTTTACTCTCTCGGTATCATTAGGACTATTGCATTCGACTATCCAAAAGACTTTTTCACTTCCTCCTAGGCCTCAACTTGACCATTTAGAGGTATCTATCATTTGTAGTCTGTTGGCGTAATCTTTAGGCCTATTGGTCCCAAATTTCATCCTCGATCTCTTGACTATATAGACCTAAACTTTGGCTTCTTGGTCTCCTTTAAAATCACAAAAATCTTTTTATAAAAGTCTTCAAAATTCATGCATTTCTTTTCAAAATCCTTTATGGAAAATCATTTGAAAGTTCTTTCAAAACCAACTCATAATACGATAAAACGTCGGTTACAGCATAATGTGATTTTGACCACTGCAAAACCATAAGCTTAACCCACATGTTGGATTACACCTCTTAAAGTAGTAGCTCTACCAAGAAAACATAGGGCTCAGCTTCACTTAAAATTCACACCTGTAAATCTCTCATGCATCATAATTGGAACTAAAAACCATGGTAGATTCAAAATAAACCAACGGGAAAAGACTTAAATCATGAATAAACTCTTAAGCAAATCAAAATCTCCAAACCCATACAAATGGGTTCTCACGCAGAGAACCCAACATGCAACAACTTCGACTGCCACAATTAGATTTCTCATATGGAATCCCAGAGCATAACTACATAATTCATGTAATTCCATAAACAAGATCTTGGAGTAGGGCGTGTACTTATAGATTTTGAGAAAAGGAACCCAATAAGTATTGGTGATCTTCTCTTCATTGGAGCTCTGCCTTCTTGACTTAAACGATTGCGACGACACTACAACAGTAGCGGCACGTGGTGGCAACACCAGTAGCTTGTGATAGTAGCAGCGGCATATGGTAGTAGTAGCAGTAGCTCGCAATAGCCTCCCCCTTCGAATCTCTCACTTCGCACTTTCTTCGTTCTCTCTCTCTCTCTCACACTCTCTCTCATAGCCACGGTGCCCTCAAACACCTTCCCTTTGCCTTTATTTAAAGGCATCCTGATTCCAACATAGTTCATGAATAATGTTGTCATGGAGTGGTATTGTGGACTAGTAGCTTTTTGACCATCACATTCTTTGTATGGTTATAAAGCATAAACCATCAAGAGGGAATCCAATGAGAAAAAAATACCCATAAAATAGATTTTGATGACCTAATAATATTATAATAATGGTAATCAAAACACCAAACCACACAATAGGACTAGTTTCCATCTAATTCTAGAAAAGCCCATTTGCTCGGGTGATGCACGCGATCGACCTATGCTGGTAACCCGTGCTACTGAGCTATGTAGTTAAACCTTATGGTAATCACCCATGCAACTCGACTAGAAACCTTAGATGTTACATCTTACCCTCTTTAAAAGAATTTTGTTTTGAAAATTACATCTTTAAGCGAACAGGCACGGGTATTGTGAATGAATGTCCATCTCATGTTTTCAAGTGACTTCCTCGAAGCCATAATGTTATCGTTGAACTAAATTAAGTGGAATCACCTTACTTCTTAGGACTTACTTCTTTCTATCGAGGATCTGAGTGACATCCTCCACTACTAACAAGTCTTCTTAGAGCTCCTCTAGACAACATCCTCTATCATAAGTCTTCCAACAACTTCTCTGGTTGAACTAGTATCAGTCAAGCATTTTTTCAGTATAGAGACATGGAATACATTATGCACCTTAGACAACTCTGGAAGCAACTCTAACTTGTAAGAAATCTTATCAACTCTTTTAAAGATTTTGTATGGCTCAATATAGCGAGGGTTCCAGTTTCCTTGCTTATCAAATCTCATAATCCCCTTGGTTGGTAACATTTTCAAGAAGACGAAGTCTCTAACTTTGAATTCCAAAGGTGTAACGCCTCGATCCCGGGCACATTACTGAAACACAGTATCACAAGCATAATTACACAAAATTACAGAACAATAGGACTGTAACTAAGGCTCACCTTCAGGATCTCGATTTACAGCTAGAAGCTCCAATTCCTGCACCGGAACCTGGCTACACGCGGTCTGCACCTAAAAATCAAACAGCACGCGTGAGTGACATCTAAGTCACCCAGTACGCGTCCTCAAAACACACAACCACAAAGAAAACTCGGCAAAACCAAAAGAAACATGTTTCTTATCATTTTGCAAAACTTGGTTTACTCCTTTTGAAAATCATTCTCTTTTATTAAATAATCACTTGGGAATTTAATCCCAAAACTAAATTATTTTCTTACAAAACATTCCTTTCAAAACCCTTTTGGAATTCATTTTCCTTTTCCAAAACAATTCTATTTCCAATATTGAGAATTTCTTCCCAAAACACATTTTTCAAAAACACATTCTAACCATATCCAGCCTAAAACACAATGTCCCATTGGGTTTAAAACCAAATCATAAACACAAGTCCCATTGGCTGACAACTGGTTAAAACATCAACATTTCTTTTTAGGATTCTAGGACCATTTCACAAGTCCAATCCTGACCACATACATTACTCTTTCATTATTCATTTCCACTTTTATTACTGTTGTTACCTTGATCAGGGGTAACTTGGCACACAAGCAGTAGGTGAGGACATCCTTCCCCAACCTCCATGCACTGCCGTGATGAGATTCCCCGTGCGGGATGTCATCGTCCTGGCCAACAAGCCTCAAGTTTCCTGTTCCTCACAGGAGCACGGAGATATGTCTCTGAAGACGTCCCAGTCGGTGACCCGAACAACTAGGTCCAATGACCCAGGCTCAACCTGCACCGCTTCGAGCTCGGTGACTCGAACAACTAGGTACAACTACCCAGGCTCAGTCTACACCGGCAGTGACCCGAACAACTAGGCTCAAAGGCCCAGGCTCAGCCTACACTGCTATGAGGAGCTTGGTGACCCGAACAACTAGGCTCAAAGGCCCAGGCTCAGCCTATACCGCCTCAAGCTCGGAAACCACAGTCTTTTCATAACATATTATTAGTGTTCCAAAACTCTTTCCAATTTTCGAAAACCTATTTTCCATTTCATTCTTTTGTAGGGTCAAAACCCAAAACCACACCCAAATCCATTGTTTGGGGTTCCACATGCCTCCATGTTATTACACGGGACAAACACTACTCACATAAATCCATCATACCCAAACAACCACTTAACATCATTAAAGCCTTTAAAGGTCAGGGCAAAAACAACATACCGTTTTTCTATTTCAGTATACCGAAATCTCCTGATTCGGTATACCGAAATTCTTTGGTATACCGAATCCCTGTCAGATTTCTCAAACACAGGGGAAATGGTCGACCGATTTCCTCCGGTCGTCCGAGGCCCTAACGCGGGGTACTGCCTGGGAGTAATTCGGTATGCCGAATCCAATTCGGTATACCGTTTTCTGCTGTTGCAGAAAACTCCCCAGGCCACCGTCTTCCTTTTCTCCCCCAAGTGGGAGTAAGGATCGGACCTCCCAAACAAACACCATAAATTCTCATAAAAACATGGGTGTAGACCCTCAAGTCTACTTCAAAATCCCTCAAACCATTCAAGATTTCATCAACTACACAGGAAGATATAAATTCGCAAAGGAATCATGCTCAGAAATAAACCTTAAAACATTTAGGGTAAAAACTCCACAAAACTCCCAAAATCCACGCAATCTAGCATGGTCCTTATACAAACACATCATAGAACTCATCTTCAATCATATTATGATTTTTTTACAATTTCCATGCATTTATTACGATTTTCATGCATTTAACCTACTGTTAACCAAATACTGAACGAAAGGAGGAGAAGGGATCGCGTACCTGACTTAGGCCTCAGGCGACCCTTACCACACTCTGGCAAGCCTCCACAAGCTCCGGTGGAACGCACGGACGGCTCACCGCCTCCTCCCAACTTGCGTGCCTCAACTCCCTTTCTTCTCTTCCTTTCCTTTCTTGCTGCACTCTTCCTCTGCTCTGCCCACTCCTGTCTCCCTCTCTTATTTCCGCCACCGACCACTTGGCGCCGGCCATCCATTCCGTCGGACGAGATGGGGAGGCACGGGTGGAAGAAAAGAAAGAAGAAGAAGACGAGGAATCAATGGAAGGGTGTGGCTCGTGAGAGAAAAGGAGGAGAAAGAGAAAGAAAAGAAAAAAAAAGGAAAGAACGGCATGCAAATCGAGACAACTGTGCATCCTCCAATCGGATTCCACATGGATCCCAAATCACAGGCAGATGCACAGAAAACCAACCACAACCAAGAAACAACAGATTATCCATTAATAATCCATTAAACACAATATTGCAAATAATTACATGGTCTATAATAAAAATGGATAATCAGGTCCAAATGTTACAAAAGGTCTCCCCCTTATATCTGCATGATTCATCTAATTGCTATATGTAGCCTTAAGCCTTTTGCGTATTAAATCAACCCTATCTGAATGCTGCCAGACAATCTTTGGACTAAGGAGTTGATGTTCACCTACCTAGCTTCAACAAGTGGGTGATCTACATAATCTCTCATATAAAGTTTCGTACAGATCCATTCCAGTATTGGAGTGGTAATTATTGTTGTAGGTAAATTCAATCAGTGGCAAATGATCCTTCCAATTACTATTTAGGTCCAGAGTTTTGACTCTCAACACAAGCTCTTAACACTTCCTTTAATGTCTAAATAGTATCCATTAGGTTGAGGATGGAAAATGGTATTAAAATTCAACACAATGTTAAAAGTTTCTTGCAAAGTCCTTCAAAATCTTGATGTGAACTAAGTATCTGTATTGGACATAATAGACATAGATTCCATGTAGGCAGACAATTTCAAAACATACAACTCAACCAACTGTAGCAAAAGGAGATTCGCCTACATTGGTAAGAAATGAATAGACTTCTTGAGTCAATCTACAATTACCCATATTATATTATACCTTAGTCCACTATCAATACTAGTGGAAAAGTGGGATGCGCCTCTTGCCACTAGTTTTTCCAAGGTTTCTTGCACAAAACTGTCAAATCACTGAGCAACAACAATCACCTCAACCAATCTAGAGTGAATAGACAAATTGACCACCTAGATTTTTCAACATCTACCACTCTGATCATCAAGCTAGCTATGACAATTACGTTGGCTTTTTATGGATGGTAAGAGAAATTAAATCATAGTTCTTGAAGTATTTCACCTATCTTTGCTATCTTAGGTTCATATCCCTTTGAGTAAACATTTACTTTAAGCACTTATGATTTGTGATTACTTTAAAGTGCTTCCCATACAAATAGTATCGTTAGATCTTCAATGCAAACACTACAATAGTCATCTTTAAATAATGAGTGGGGTAGTTTTTCTCGTGATTTTTTAATTGACGAGAAGCATAAACGATCATGTTGCCATATTTCATAAGAACACAATCTAATCCAATCCAGTGTCATAGGCATCACTATATAATGTGAAATCACTGCTACCAAAAGGTGAGGTTAGCATGCACGATGTAATTAAATGAGTCTTTAATTCATTAAAGCTTTCTTCACACTACTAGTCCTACTTAAATTGGATTTCTTCATGTTAATCTTGTCATGGGTATAGCAATCTTGGAGAAATCTTGGATGAATCTCCAATAGCACCTTGCGAAGTCTAAGAAGCTCCTAATCTCTGGAACATTCTTGAGTCAACTCAATTACTTTCAAACTCTACTTTAGTGTGATCTACTTTGATATCTTCTCCTCACATTATATAGCCAAGGAACATTACTTTACATACTTAGAACTTACATTTGTAGAATTTAGTATATAACTAATGTTGCCTCAATTTCTTTAATACTATCTTCAAATACATTTGATGAGTTTTCGCATTTAGAGAGTAGACTAACACATCATCTACAAATACCACTATAAATTGATCTAAATATGACTTGAACGTTCTATGCATCAGGTCCATAAATGCAATTCATGCATTTGTTAGTCCAAAGGACATGATTAGGAATTTGTAATGATCATAACGAGTTCGAAATGTAGTCTTCTAGACTCCCAGATGCTCAATTGATGATAATCATCTATCTTCGAAAAGACTAAGGTTGACTATAACTAGTCAAATAAGTCATCAATCTTAGGCAACAGATACTTGTTTTTTACAATGACTTGATTCAACATTTGATAATTTATACATAGTTGAAGTCAATCATCCTTCTTTTTCATGGATATGACAAATGCACTCCAAAGGGACACACTTGACCTATTTGTCCAACAACTCTTGTAATTGCTTGAGTTCCTTTAATTTTGTAGGTATTATTCTATATGGAACCTTAGAAATATCATGAACTCTCGGTACTAGATTGATCAAGAACTCAATCTCTGTGTGGTGACATCCCTAGTAACTTCTTAAATAACTGGAATATCATGAACATCCAGTGTTAGTAGGGAAGAGACGACCACTTTGACCAAGTGCTCCACACAACGCTTCCCTAGAGAGTGGTTAGCTTTCATTGTAGAAATCACAAATTTCAGTTTGCTTGTTCTCACACCTTGCATAGAACACCAGCATTCTCGAGGGCTCTCAACAAGGATCCTCTTCTTCACACAATCGATCAATGTAGGATGATGAGTCAGCCAATCCATGCTCAATATAACATTGTATTTTTGTATAACCATCATTATCAGGCTAACCTTGAAAGTCATGCCATTCAACACAATGTTAACAGATTTTTCAAACTGTACTCTTCCAACGAAGTTACTACATTGAGATGGAAGATCAATCTAGTTGGTCTATTTCCAATTTCCGTTGCAATAGGCTCAGAAATGAAGAAGAATAAATTCCCTGAGTCGAACACCTTACTCATCTGGTATGCAACCAGAAAAGAGTCTAAGGACATGCATAACAAATACAAAGTAACAATTAACATTAAATACAATTGTTGAATATATATAATTACAGGCAGAATAGTAGAGGGCTACATAATGCAGTTAAGTTACTACATTGAGATGGAAGATCAATCTAGTTGGTCTATTTCCAATTTCTGTTGCAATAGGCTCAGAAATGAAGAAGAATAAATTCCCTGAGTCTAACACCTTACTCATCTGGTATGCAACCAGAAAAGAGTCTTAAGGACATGCATAACAAATACAAAGTAACAATTAACATTAAATACAAGTGTTGAATATATATAATTACAGGCAGAATAGTAGAGGGCTACATAATGCAGTTAAGTACTGCTTCTTACTCTTCACAATATCATCTGAAGACCTAACATCAGGGGCAGTAATCGTGAAAACACGTCCTTAGATTGGTTGTAGTGCATCTCCAACTCTCTTAGGAGGATCGAGATAGTTCCTCTGTATATGCCCTAGCTTCTTGTAGTTATAACACACCACGTTAATCAGTACCTGCTGTTGATGAGGACACTTTTGGTAAAATGACCCACCACAACACAAAGGTAACAAGTTGTCCCACCTTGCAAACCACCATTGGATCCTGCTTTACCAGATCTAGCACTGTCTCTGCCTACAAAGTTGTGCCTTCCATTGACAATGGTGTCACAACGCTCGTTTTTCTTCCCTGAGCTTTCAATAATTCAGAACTCGACACCACTGATGATAGAGAATTGTGATGTATACAATATCCTAACCTTCCCTTTTGGATGACTCTCCTTGTACTTGTATACTTCTTCAAAGCGGGACAACATCTCCACCACCTCTTGCAATGTTCAACACTAGTAAGTCATGACCATCATTTTTAACCTCAGCTACAGGCTCTCTAGAAATCTCTTGGCTCTGCATTTCTTTGAGTCAAAGGTTTGAGCAAATTGCTTCAAATGAGCGAAAGTAGTCTCATACTCGGTCGTAAACAAATTTCCCTATTGCAGGCCTTTGAATTTCCTATCCAATATATTTCTCTCATGGTTAAGAAAAATCTTCTCATAAAAGGCACCTTGGAAATCCTTCCATGCAATCATCGTCAAGTCAACATTAGGGAACTTTATATGTTGTGTGGCTTTTCACCACTAATTGATGTCACCCTTCAACAAGAAAGAAGCTAGTTCTACTCAATGTTCTTCTGGACACATCATACTCTCTAGAACATTTTTAATCTTCAGTAAGTAGGCCTTGCACTTCTTTGGTGTGACTCCACCTTTTAAAGTTGGAGCATGTAAGTGGTTTAGTTGGTTCAACCATTGACCACCCTTACTCTCCAACATCATCTTTCCCGAAGGACTACGTGTTTCCATGCACCAAGCTTTTCAACCCCGTTTGCATTCCATGCCACTTGCCCTCATTGGCATCTAAGCTCAAGGTAGAGCCTCTCTCCTTGCCTTTACCTTGACGTGGCATGCTACAAGAAACAAACAATAACACACAAGAAAAACAAATCAAAGGTGTAGATAATGCATGTTATGTAGTTCTAAGGAATCACTAGACCGAACTTCATCAACTTTGTATTGTATCTAGTGCTTTGAATACCACCTTTATAATTACCCCTGTCACGATAGTAAAATCAAAACACAAATAAAGCTATTTAAAAAATCATTAATTAAATACAAAGAATTTAAATAAACTGAACAAATACTTAACTCTACCTAAGACTTACGGTGTGTGGCTATGTAACTTCTTTTATATGAACTATAGTATGGATTGCCACTCCATAATTTGCATTTGCAAGAAAAATATTAAAAATACACATAAATAACATTTAATAGTTACTCATAGTACCCTTACAATCAAATAAAACCACAAACCAAGAAAACTAGAGTTGCTGAATATTAAACTACTAAACCCATGCAACCACCCTGTGAGGCAGTGTTACAACAGAAATCCTACAAAAAAAATTCAAAAATTCTATCTTTGTACAAAATCACTACATTGCAACCTATTATTGCCAAGCAAGCTAAAACCTTTTAAATATGCATTTTCACAAATAGTTTGTACTTTTTCCTTTACTAAACGTAAAACACATGCATGTTTGAAATATTTTAAAACTTGTATATTTGAAATGACTACACTACATCAAATCAAGTCTCTACATCATTAAAATCACACAAACCACAAAACACACAGTCCAAAACTTGCCAAGTCCAAAGTTATCAATTATCTCTAGTCTGTTGACGTCATCCTTCAGCCTATTGGTCTTGGAGCTCATTCTTAGTCTCTTGGTAACATTGACCTTAACCTCGGTCTTTCGGTCTCATCTAAAATCACGAAAATCCTTTTTTTAAACTCTTTTCAAAATGCATACATTTTTTTTGAAACATTTTATGGAAAATCATTTGAAAATCTTCTCAAAACCAACTCATAATATCACAAAATACTGGCCATAGCATAATGATGTTCTTGCCATTATAAAACTGCGTGCTTGACCATGTTGGTCAGTGTTGCACTGGGGACCTGTGTGATTACGCCTTCCAAGGTAGTAGCTTTGCCTAAAAAATAGAGGGCTCAACTCTCAACTTTTGCCCAAAACTCACACCTTTAAATCTCTCATACATCATAATCGGAACTCAAAACCAAGGGAAATCCGAAATAAACCAATTGGAAAAGACTTAAATCATGCACTAAAACTTTATGCAAACTAAAATCTCCGAACCCACACAAATGGGTTCTTGCATAAAGAGCCTAACATAGAGCAACTCCGATTGCAACAATTGGATTCCTCATATGGAATCCTAGAGCATAACCATATAATTCATGCAATTCCATAAACAATGAATATGCTAGAGTAGGACATGTACCTTCGGATTTCAAAAAAAGGAACCCAACAAGTACCGACAATCTTCTCCTCATTGGAGTTTTGCCCTCTTGGCCTAAATAATAGTGGTCAACAGCTTGCGGCAACCTCCCTTTCCGAATCACCTCTCCTCATGCACACACATGAAAAGGGACTCCAATGAGAGAAAACACTCATATAACATACTTTAATTACCTCATAATATTACATTAATAGTAATCAAAACACTCAACCACACAGTAGGGCTTGTTTCCATTTGGTTATGGAAAAACCCACTCGCTTGGGTGACCCATGCGATCAACCTACACTAAGAAGCCGTGCGGTCTACTTGCAGTAATCACCCATGCAACTCCACTAGAAACCTTAGTTGTTACATCTTTACTTCGGATTGCTCATGAGTAACTTGTTCTTCTTCAAGTTCTTATTCTACATCTTTGTTTTCAAGATTCTCTTGAACCTTTCTTCTTATCACTGTTGAAGATCTCATTGAACACAATCTACCTACCCTTCTCAGTTTGTTTCCTTGTATTTCTGGATTCAACCACTTGTCTGTGTTTATGCATCCAACTCTCATTGAATGTAACATCCTTGTTCCTTATGTTTTTTTTTTGTTTTGATCATCCTAAAACCAATAACCAAAACTATGATAACCATATTCAATGAGAAAACACCTTTTAGCCTTGGGATTAAGTTTGTCTGTCTCTAGAATCAATGTGCACACATGAAACACAACAAAAATTTCTCACGTGTGATAGGCTTACCTTTTTCCCTCTTTAAACCTTGAAACCCAATGGAATTGATGGCCCTTGATTGATCAATATGCCTCTGTGTTGGTTGCATTTGTCTGGAAAGCTTTGGGTAATCTAACATGTAACCTCATGCTTCTGAGACACTTGTTCATGTTTCTGTTCATCCTTTTAGCAATTCCATTCTGTTCTGAACTCTTTCCCGTCATATTCTCCACCATTATTAGACCTTAGACTCTTGATCTTTAGATTGGTTTAGTTTTCCACTTTTGGAAAGTAACAGATGCTGGAAATGTACGATTGCATATTTTATTTTGATGATAACAAAGTAGTTATATTGAATATTTTAATACTTGTTTTTGAGAAATGTATAGCTAAATCACGGAGAAATATGAAGAAACTTGCAATGATTTACAAGGAGATAAACTTAAAGAAAAGGCATCCAAGAAAGAAGAAGCATGAAAGCTGTTTGAAGAATTGAAAGAACATTCAAGAGGCAAGAAAAAATTATCAAGTTTATTTGTCATATTTGGATGTAGTTTTTTTTATCTTTTGCTGTAATATCGAGGATATGTAATGATTTCCCAACACAAGTCAAAATCCTAAGAAAATATGTACATCCATGAACTAAGTAGGAAAACGTTAGAAAAATCATGCATATAGGTTCAGAGTTACATTCGGCATTCAGATAGAATCGATATATTGAAAGTATGAGTACATGGGATTGCTTTGGAACCTAAGTAGAACTTTAGACAAATCATTTTTAGGTTCAAGGTTGATTTCGGTTTATCGAATGGGCTTAGTATACCAAAATCTCGGGCAAACGGGGTTTACAACTAAGACCCCCTTTGATACACCGAATTTGTTTGAAATGCTGAATTGGTTGATCGTTGTATGCAACTGAAGAGTTTTAGGTATGCCGAATCAGTAATCGTTTGTATCCATTAAAGAGAATAATTAAGATAAAACACATGTTTAACTACATTGATTCCTATAAATAGAGCACCTTTAAACCCATATTAAACACAGAAGTTGTTCTTTAGCCTCACTCATACACTTGAAAAAATTCTAGCTCAAAGTGTTTCATTCGAATTTAAGAAGGGTTTCTAAGTAGTTCTTCTAGATTCCTAAAGAGAGATCAATGAACTTCATTTCCACGCATACATTACTCTGATTTACTGATTGGGAGATCAGTGCTTGCTTGGAGTTGTAAAGAGGATTGTGCTTAGCTTCAAAGGTTGCAGGATTGATAAGGGCTTCGTTAAGAAGTAAGTTTTTAAATTAAGTTCAAGGAAACTCGAGAAGAAAACTCGAGAAGTGGATTAGACTGGGGTTGGCCGAACAACTATAAATTACTCATGTTCTCATTGTCTCTCATCCTTTCTGTGAATATTTAATTTAGTTGTTTCAAATATATTTAATACTATTGAAATATAGACATCCAACTCAAAACCAATTGGTAATGAGTGGAGGAGTTTATCTATATATAACTACAAGTCTCAGTCTTTACTTTTTCAATGTGAGACTATTCCAACACTCTCCTTCACTTGTGGCCTATTTTAGGTTCAACAAGTGTCTCTTTTAAAAATGGACGGATGTGTGTGGACTTGGATCTGTTTAGGCCTCTTTTGGCTCTGATACCATGTTAAAATATGGATATTAAAATCAATTGCCAATGAGTGGAGGGGTCCATCTATATATAACCACAAATTCCAATCCTCACTTTTTCAATGTGGGATTATTCCAACACTCTTCCTCACTTATGGTCTATTTTAGGTCAACAAGTGTCTCTTTTAAACATTGGTGGATGTGTGTAGATTTTAGTCCGTTTGGGTCATTCTTGGCTCTATTACTATGTTGAAATATGGACATCTAATTCAAAATCAATTGACAATGAGTAGAGGGGTATATATATATATAATCATAAGTCCCAATTCTCACTTTTTCAATGTGTAACTATTCTAATAAATACAATTGTCCATGTTTTTTTAACAAATAACTGAAAAACACTAATTAAAATTTAAATAACTTAGTTTCTCTATTCATTATTCCTTTAGAGAAGTCTCTTGATTCAACAACAAACACGTCAGATTTATTTTTTAGAAACTAAACTCATACCTTTCTTGTGGAATCGTTAATGAAGGTGACATAGTAGCATGATCCTCTAAGGGATTGCAGATGGTCCTTATATGCCAGTTTGTGTCAACTTTTGAGCCTTTGGTATCCTTTCTGACTTTGAGAAACTGACCCATTTCTGCTTTCTGTAAACATGTTCACATAAGCTGACATCCACAGACTATCATAAAGCCTTCCTTTTGATGCCATCACTTTCAAGCCTTTCTCGCTCATATGCCTTAATCTATTATGCCACAACTCAGAATCAACCATTGTTATTGTATCTGTCTCAACTGCAGTATTATATAGAGTTCCTCTCCTTGTGCCCCATGCTGTAACCATATCACTTTTGGTAACCTTCTATTGTCCCCTACCAAATAATGTATAATGTCCTTCATCATCAAGTTGGCTCATAGAAATCAAATTCTTCTTTAGACGAGGAATGTATCTAATATTGTACAACTTCCATTGACTCCTGTTGGTTGTGCTTTTGTTTACTTCACCCCTCCCTTCTATATCCAGAGTTCTCTCATTGGCATGATAAACTCTTCCAAACTTTCACAAGGTTGTGCAATAAGTTTTTATTTGCAGTGGCATGAAACGATGCACCATAGTTTACAATCCAAGATGTTATTAGGTTCTCAACCATCAAACAAAGAGCATCATGAATTTCTTTTGTTGCATTCACAGACTCATCTTCTTGATGATTGTTCTTTTTCTTTTTTGGTGGCAAGTGACAATCTTTTTTCCTATGGCCTTTCTTGTTGCAATTCCAACAAGTCAAATCTGCCCTTGGTCTCGACTGACTCCCTTTAGTTTTTGATTTTCCATGATTTTGGCTTTGACCATGTTGATTGCTCCTTCCTCTACCTTCAGCGATTAAGGTAGTACCCGAGGATTCACTCGATTCTCTCCTGTAAGTATCCTTGCTGAGAATCATATCTTGAACCTCTTTGAGCTTTAACTTTTCTTTCTTAGATGAATTACTGATTGTGTAACTATTACAGACCAACTCTTTGGTAGGGATGACAGTAGTATTAGGGCTTTGATGTCATCGTCAAACCTAAGTTTGATTGAACTCAAGTGACCTATGATTGAGTTAAAATCATTGATATGATCTATAGCACTTGAGCCTTCGACTATCATTAGATTGAATAACCGGTTAATCAAATATATCTTATTTGTGGTTGAAGGTTTCTCATACATATTTGACATTGTCTTCAATAGATATTTTGTTGTTTCTCATCATTGATGTTGAATGCAACATTCTTGGCCAAGGTTATCTTGATTGCACCTAATTTTTGTCTATTTAGCAAATCCCATTCGTCCTTTGACATCGCCTTTGGCTTCTCACCCAACATGGGTTAGTGTAACTCCTTGTCATACAGATAATTCTCAATTTGCATTCTCTAGAAACCATAATCTTTATCATTGAACTTTATCTTCACTTTTCCTTTTGTAATCATCATTGCTCCTACTCCTTCAACGAAGCTCTACCAGTTGTTGAGGATCGAATCCCACCCATAGTGTTAAACATCGACGTGTCAGCAAACTATCGTCGACACGTGTTGGTTTCTAAGATGGCTGATACTATACATGTATGTATTTCAGGAAATACAGTATGTTAATGATATATGTGGACCCATGTCGGTACATCAACTCAGTGTAAAATTTACACTAAGTTGAGCCCATGTTGATCGATATGGGCTTTATGTCTATTGACACGAACAAAACTTTACATTTTTTTCACTAGCTGCTGTTGGCATTTTACATAGATTTAACCTAATAAAACATAGGTCGTAGGTTTTTTCGTGTTTCTTTTTGTATTTTTATTTTAATAACTTGATATTACATAAATCTAATGTAATAATATATTTATTTAACCTAATAATACATAGATCTAACACATCTACGAAGTAGCAACATCTAGGATGGTCCTCAATCATATTCACATCTTCAACACTTAAGTATTGTCTTAACTCTACTTTCTTTCTATATTAAATATTGTGAGAATTATTTGTTTTAAACATATACTAAATATTTTTAAGTATGATTTATACATTTATTAAGTATTATTTATGCTTTAGAATATTTGTATTAAGTTTATGTAGCGTATTTTAATATGATATATGATTAAAGTAGTCTTAGATTTAGATTATTGTTTAGTTTAGTTTATCTTAAGTTTTAAATCAAAATTTAAATTTTTTTTGACTATTTTCATAGACTGCTGTAAATTTACTGCGTTTCTACTGATATTTTTACTGATGTTCGCCATATTTCTTATTTTTGTCAAACCAAAGTCCAACACGAAACTGATGTTTAATTCTATGATTCCATTTAAGGTGAGAGAAACCAATGAATAAAATGGAAGAAAAGATTAATCATATACAAAAGAACACTGAATTTACGTGGTTTGGTAAAAGCCTACATTTATGGCCACACTAGAATTATCTTTCACTATTAAAGAAGATGATGTAGGGGCAGCACTAGGGTGGTGGTCTCCAATTAGACTCCACATCTCCAACAATTTCTTGTGTGGACCTTTTTAAGTATTAGAGCTGTAGGGTTTATGAGTGTTTTTTAACATGATACTCATGAATTGATGAAAAAACCTGCTAGTAAACCTATGCATGTGGACAGATTATTTCTCTTCAGATGTCCTAGCAAATCATTACTTCTGGATTCACCATACAGGTCCTTTTTAAAGATGGAGTATTTCAATGGAAAAGGCTTGAGAACCTCATTGTTCTTGCAAAAGAAAATGTGGCTAAGATGAACGTGAATCCTGCATCAAAAGTGAAAGATTTGTATGTGCTGTTTGCTACTTGCGTTTTCTACATCTTTGCTTGTTTATTTCCTTATGGCCCTCATGTGGATGATGTGATTCCTTCAGGCGGTTGTCAAGTAACAAGGAAATTCAAAGAAAATTGGACCTCACTGATACCATAAAGGATGGGGCAAGGACATTTCTCATAGATGCTGGCATCAGACGGCAACTTCTTTTGGCTCTGACAGAAGGTTCTCAGCTTCACATTCAAGAGGTTCGTGGATTTATGCTTGTCATACCTTAACATATGAAAACAGTAAGATTTCAAGTTGTATGTGATGATCTATTAAGTATTGCATATCAACTATTGGTTAAGGAGTGAGCATACAAACTATTCTCCTACAATCTGCTTATATTGCTTTCTGTTTATCAAGATTGCTGAAATGTGGTGAGTTGCTTTGCAGCTTGTTGATGTATATAGACTGGTAGAAGATGATGTAGATATCCAATTGGTTGCTTTTGAGGTACTGCGAGGTAAAGCCTTACCAATATTGATTGCCATTAGATTAAATGTGGCATGTAGTCATGGTCTATATAGTAAAGATTTTCTTTTAATCTGACCTTGTGCTGCATGCTTTTGAGTTTTGCAGACTTACCAGTCTTCACACGTGATGCAATGCTCTTATGGAGTGAATCTGTCTTATCAGATCGTTAAAAGCGTTTCTGACATGTTCTCTAACAATCATCGAATGTCTTATATTGTATAGTTTTTTTGGAGTGTACCTATTGTATAGCTATGTATCAATTTTGTAGATAAAATTGATTGAATGCATTTTAGCTGAAAAAAAGTTAAAGTCATGTTTTTTCCTTCTGCATAGTAACAATCATATGGGTACTTGGAAATTTGAAGTAGACCATATCTCATATGGAACTCACATAAAGGTTGCAAATTATCCACTTGTGACTTGTGTGGTATTGTAGATATTGCAAATCATCCACTTAAGTGGTGCCGCGTAGAATCTTTATGAAGTAGAGAGTGCTAATGGATATGAGATTTTCATTCTGTATCTCTTTTTGTATCCACTTTCCACGGGATATGGAGAATCTTTATCCACACAGAGAAGATACGGATACAAATATGCAAAACTTTTTATATTTTCATGATTACATAAATGAATTTTGATGATATTTTCAAATTTCACCAATTTTCACTTCAGTAGTATTAACTTAAAAATCGTATACTTAAATGTTTTCATCTTATGTTTTAATATGCAAAACTTATGTTTAGTTAATAGGGTTAAAAGATGGCTTGTATCGATGGTTATGCCTTCCATATTTTTTTTCTAACCTTTGATTTTGAATCCTAGTTGACATTTCCTATCCTTCTCCTTTGTGATATCATTGACGTGGAGTTCTAACTCCTTTGTGATTTTAGATCAACTTGTTTTTTTGAAATTAGTAGATATATATTTTTTCTACTTGATGTCTGTGAGATTCGAATCTGATAGAGAAGTGTGAGTTCTACTCTTGGACATGTAGTTTGTAATGATTATTAGGAATCAATCGAACATTTATTTATTAATTGTACTTTTGCCACAGCAGTTTGGCATTTCTTTTTGTAGGAACATTTGTATCATGTTATTATTTCATTTACTGATATATTTTCTTACATTCTCTCATTAAAAGTTGATTTCTCAGTAAAGGGTAGGTATACCTTGATACAAGTTATTTTGTGGTCTATTTGGAGGGAAAGAAATAATAGAATTTTTAAAAGACAATGTGTTTCTTCGCACAAAGTCACTAACACTGTCTTTTCTCTTTGTGTCATTGTTGATTTAACATTTTGGGTTCAGGATTCGAAAAAGATGACAATATCAGAGTCTTGTAATCTCTGAAAAATGATTGTGTTTTGGAACAATCTTCTCATGGTCTATCTCTGCCTCAGCATATTCCTGATGATTTAGTTCGTTCTAAGGACTAATGTTGAACATCATATTTGAGCAATTATTTTCTGAAATTTTTTGAGATATAGGTGTTTGCCTATTCGAAATAATTATTATTTTGTGATAAGTATTATATACCACATGGTCAGTAATATGATACTATACTTTTTTTACCTTAACTTTTCTATTTATATAATGATTACCGTTTAACTAAAAAAAAACTCTTTGACATGTAGCCGTACTATTGCAGTAAAGATGGTTATAAATATTGTCCATTTTAGATCCACCTGTTGAAGTCGTCCTTTGCAAAACCCGTTGAACTTCTCCTTTGCCAAATCTGCCCGTTCAACTCATCTAACAGCCTGGCTCGACCTCTTTCAGGCTTTGTTGCCAAAAACAATATTCCAAGAACATATTGTGTTTTGCAAGCATTTAGTGGTGGATGTGGAGAGATGTGAGGTTATTGAACGGGTCTGTAGCATATAGAAAACAAAAACAATTTGTTAGTACCTTCTTGCCATCTAGATCTGCTATGATTTTCATGATTATAACACAAAATGACAAATTATTCTCCTTCCAACCTCAATCACCAGAGTAAATCTATGAATTCAGATATGAAAATACATTTTAAGCCCTTGTTTCTTCGTTTTGTGAGTTGAATCTAGATCCCTGAGTAGATGTAAGTAATCTCTTCTTCCTTTGAGAAACGAAGTAAGAGCAATACAATTCTTGTAGAAAAAGCTAGTACGAATATATTTACACTTAATATTCTCCCAACATTAATGGTACTTGGCGTGCTAGTGCGTTTGAGAATGCAAAAACCACAGAAGTTGATAGAATGACTATTTTGCATAATGATTGAAATTAAGGGTACTAAAATGTATGATTTTTAAGTTAAAATAATTGAAGTGGAAATGTGAAAGTTGAGGATACTATTCTATATTTAACGAAGACTGATCAGGTGAGACTAGGGTCTTAAATACATGATCTTAAATTCTTACAAACTCTTTTTTTTTTTTTTTTTTACCTGGAAGTTTTGGAGGCTCGGGCGACCCTAGGATATTATTTATGTCAAAAAAAGGGTACAAGTGGAGAGACATAAACTAAAGTCCTATCAAGATAACCGCCACAAAGTACTGTAATATTTGGTCTTGACAATGTTTTTACTTGACTTTTTACCATTGAAATAGCAAACTCTTAAACCATTAACAAAAAAAAGAAGAAAGATAACCACCACAAAGGACCACACAACCTAACAAAAAGCTACAAGCCTAGTTGCCCGAAGCAAAGGCGACATACCAAACCCAAGGCGTCAAGAGAAAATACAACCTACAATTACAGGCATCCATCTAGACATGGAAAACGGGCCGGGTCGGCCCAGGCCCGCCTGACCCGACCTGGGCCCGCAAAA
>JAMKQA010036741.1:0-25479 GCA_024699735.1 Posidonia australis | reverse complement strand
GAGGGTGCCTAACACCTTCCTCGTGCGTAATAGGAATCCTTACCCATCCTCTGGTTAGCAGACATCCAGCCTTCCCATTTGCATCCCATGCATTCATCCTTTTGTGGTTTTCCTCGCCTTTCCCTTAAAAGACTAGGTGGCGACTCCATTCTCTTTTCTTTCATCCTTGCGCCTTCGCCATCATTGGCATGGCTGTGGTCTCCTCCCCTTCCCCCTCCCTCCGGGTCGGGCGGTCGGGTCAGGGCACGGTCACAAGTAGCTCCCACTCTGGCACCGGAACTACACTGCACCCAACCTGCACTTGAGAACCAAACAAAGCATGCATGAGTGACATCTAAGTCACTCAGTACGTGCCCTAAACACACACACACAACAAAACTCAGCAACTACTAAAAACATAGCTTTAATTTATAAAACTTGGCTTTCTTTCAAAAATCCATTTCAAAACATTATTTCCTCTTTTCTTTTAAAACAATTGGAAATCTGTTTCCAAAACATACTTTTTTTTTCAAAACTCAAATTCACTTTTTTAACATTTGGGATTTCTTCCCAAAACTATGTCATTTTCAAAACTCATATCTCATTTCAAAACTCATTTTTTCTTCTTTTCATGCATTTTTAAAACCTTTTTCTTATTCCGAGAAATCCATATTTTCGATCAGGTTCAGTTTAAAACACAATGCCTCACAAGACTCAAAACCAAAATTACAAACATTGACTGGTAGCTGGTTAAAACCACAATTCTTATTTAATTCTAGGATTTTAGGACTAGTCACAAGTCCAATCCTAGCCAAACCACATCTTTTCATTTTCACAATACCAACACTTTTCTTATTCATTTCCACTTTTCTTATTGATATTACCTTGATCAGGGGTAACCAGACACACAAGTAGTAGGTGAGGGCACCATTTCCCCTATCTCCTTGTACTACTACGGTGAAGTTCCCCGTGCAAGAGGACACTGCCCTGGCCAACTGACCTCAATTTCATTTCATATATGCACGAGGATACGTCTTTATTTGATATCTCATCGATGACCCGAACACCTAGTTCATATCCCCAGGCTCAAACTACACCATCACAAACATCAGTGACTACGGTCGTGTCTGACAATTGATATTTTTCTAATTTGTCGACACCATTAACACATGCTCATTGTCTAGTTAAAACCTTTTATTTCCATTTTCTATTCACATATATTTAGGTTAGGGTAAAATTGGCAGACCGAAAACCAAGTTTAGTATACTGAAAGTCCCTGATCCGGTATACCGAAACTCTTTGTTTCGATCGACCGAAGGTTTTTGATCTACCAAAATTAGGGGCCTGGCTATAAACTAATAGGGATTTGGTATGCCGAACCCAGTTCAGCATGCCAAATCTCCAATGACAAGAGCACTTCCCTACTTACGAACCAAATGTTGGTGGGAAATGGGGACCTCCGACGGACCCCTCAAACATGCATCATAAAATATGAATAAATCATAGCGTGTAGACCCTTGAGTCTATTTCAAAACTCCTCAAACTATTGTTTATTCCATTCATCATGCAACCCATACAAAAATGATAATGGCATGGAGCTCGTTTTTAAGTACTGCAGCTGTAGACACTCCGATTTTGAGGTGGCTCATAGGTTAAACACTCCAGATGTTGCTTTGGATGCGGGAAGCTCAACCACTTTCGAATCCTACTTGACATTCTTAACTAGTCAGAGATCATTACACAAACCGACCACAAGCCCATAGCAAGCCCGTGGCCCAATTAGGAATTCAGGTAGCTAGTGGAGAGCACCAATGTGGAGCACCTGATTGGAGCACCGAGCAGGAGCACTATAGTGGCACACCAAGCTGGAGCACCAAGGTGGCGAACCTATCTGGAGCACCATCCTAGCACACCAAGCTGGCGCACCATCCTGACACACCAAGCTGGTGCACAACCACTTTTCAGAGTGCTGGCTGCTAGCTTTCCATCTCCCGTGCTTGTAACCCTCGCCAGCGGATATTCCCTACAAATCTACGCTAGGCTCTTCGTTTGCAAGGTTGTTTGCATCCCATAAGAGTTACCCTTGTGGAACTCTATAAAAAGACCTCCATTGGCAACCATTTGGCACACTTGGTTAATCCTAAGCAAGCTATCCACTTACTCTAGCATGTCTCTCTCATTTTCTTGAGAATATCTTGGCCTTCTAGAGCATTTCCAACCTCCCCAAAGGAACAAGGAAGTATTATCTTGAGTTTTCTAAGAATGAACACCTTGGGCAAGGTAGGTTCATCTCCCTTTTTTTATTTATAAAGCATGTCATAAAATTCATAGATAATCTGATTTTATGCTACAAATTTGTCTTTCATCTCTGTTTCTTTCACATAGCAAATCATGATTCATGCACTCATATCAATAGCTAGTATGCTTTCTATGTGTTTATCATTTGCATAAGATTATTGACCTTATTAACTCATACATATTCTTTAGAATCCTAAACATGTATGCAATCATCAACCTATGATTTGGCATGATTTGAAACTAGTGATAAAAGACTTTCATTTGTTTGTATCTCATCATGTTTCTATCACTTATTATCTGTATAACTGATCTGGGTTAAAGAAAAAGTCATCAATCTCTGAAATCTGGACTAGATTCTGAATCAGACTGTAGTCTGATTCGGGGTTTCTGGGGAGCACCATTCTGGCACACCAAAGTGGCGCACCTTACCAGAGCAACATTCTGGCGCACTAGTCTGGTCAGAGAGCAAATCACCCTGTTTGCATCATAATCTGCATGGTTTCCCGGATGCTTTTGACTCTGATTTCCTAGTGTTGATTCTCTGGTATTACATGTCTTTGCATGCATGTTTTCAGCTTAAGATGATACTATTTTTTAAGACTTTTGCACTTTGCATGTTTGGCTCATCACTGAAATCTGGTAGGCTGATTGCCCCATGGACTCTTATTTGGAGATTCTTATGCATCAGTCCATGATCTAGATAGTATGGCTGATTCTTGTTGTCTTTATTTAGCATAAAAAGGGTGTGATCTTGTGTGAGGCATATCGCCTTTGAGCACAAGATCCATGTTATCTTTTCATGCTTGGATTTTCATAGTTATTTTAGTTGCATTTTTTTGCAAGGACTTTGCATTGTATGATATTCTGGAATCCATCATATTACATGATATTGCACTGCATGGCATTCTGATTTTTCCCTGGCACATTTTCCTACACCAAGTAGAGCACATAGGTGGCACACCAGACTAGAGCACTAGTCTGGCGCACCACACTGGCACTCCAGCCTATTTTCCAGTGGCACACAACAGCTTTTCGCATGGTTTTTAGCATGTTTCCCCGTATGGAGTTGCTTTTGGTTTTCTCTGCTTGTCTTCCTTGATATATCAGGAAGCCTTTATTATGTTTTTAGCCCTTTCCATGCATGGTAGATCATGTTTTGCATATAGTAATGCAAGGATGAAAATCAGTCGAAGTTCTTAGATCTTTGATCTTATTTATGAAAAATCCTTGCATCAATGCTTGACCCGTGATACGAGTGATCCTTCTGAGCATTAGGACACCCCTTACAACCCATGCACTCCTATTTGGCATAAGACACCACTCACTTAGCATGGCATTGCATATCGACCTCGGGCGTACAGAAAAGGCTGAAAAGTCGACATTTCATATAAGTAAACAAGAAACCCATTAAAAGACCGATTTTCAGGTGCACGAGGGTGCCTAATACCTTCCTCGTGTGTAACAGGGATCCTTGCCCATTTTTGGTTTATGAAGACCTTTTCCATTGGTTTTATTGCATGATTTGAATGTTTTAAGCGGTTTTCCTTGTCTTCCGTTTTTAAATAGACTAGGTGGCGACTCATGCATTTTATCATTATTTTTATTTATTTGCCGTGACTTTGCCGATCCTCGTGCATTTGGCCTTCCGTGCCAATCCTGAGGCTATCACTGGCATGGTTACAGCAACATGCATACCTAAAATTCGTGTAAATCCACAAAATTTTGTCCTAACCACATGATCTCTACATTTTTATGCTATCCATCACATTTTCATCTATTCTACTATTTTTCTGAGATTTTACATGCATTTTACTCATTTTTCATGCATCATACTTATTCAACTAAAAACACAGGACAAGAGGGGAAGAGGGGTCGCGTACCTCAAGCGACACTCTAGCGACCACCCCCGCACTCCGGCAGACCTCCCAGCTCTCCGACGAAGCTTCTCTCACCAGCGATCCACGCAGATGAGACTCATCCCCCTCTGGTTCGCGCACCATTCTTCCTCTCCCTCTTTTCTTTCTCGGCTTGGCTTCATCTCCATTTCCTCCTTCCTCTTTATCCCCTCCTCCTCCCGCGTTTCGCCAGCCTCCCATCGCATCACCCTCACATAGGAGGGGACGGGGTGGCACGGGCTCCCCTCTGTAGTGACACAAGTAGTGAGAAGAAGAAAAAAGAAGACGAAGGAGATGAGAACTTGTGGGGGAGAGAGAGAAAAGAAAGAAAGAAAAGGAAAAAAGATGAGCATGCAAACTGAGACGACTATGCATCTTCAAATCGAACTCTACATTGGTCCTACAACACAAACAGGTGCATAGAAAACCAACCAAACCCTCACAATCACAAGAAACAACAGATTATTCATTAATAAACCATGTATACAATATTACAATTAATTACATGGTTTACATTTAAAATGGATAATCAAGCCCAGGTGTCACAAAAGTGAAAAAAAATTGTAAAATATAGAATTTTTTAAAAGTGTATTCTTTTCAATTTTTAAATTTTTTATTAATAAAATTTATGTAAAAAATAATTTTTATTAATAATAATTTTTAAATATTTTAAAATTGAGTAGTCCAATGGGCTGACCCTACCTGGCCTGGTTTGGCCTGACCTAGTGGCGAGCCATGGGTCATGTCAGGCCAAAGGGCTGACTTTGTCAGCCTGGCCCAGCCCAACCTAGTCCAGGCTCAAATGGGCTTCATGTTTTTTGGGCCGACCGACGCTTTTTACAACACTACCAACACCCAAGCAAACCTCTCAGAAATCTCTCTTATCCCACCCACTGCCAACACCACTTCCAGCAATGCTGGTCCAAAGAATTAATCTGAAATTTCTCAACCAATGACTCCTACTTTCAAGGCCTTGATTGACGTCTTAATTCCACCATAATACCTTTTAAGACTTCATCTCTAGTCCCCATGTGCAATTTAATTTTATTTTTATTCCCAAAGAAGCAAACTGAGCCACTCGTCGTTTAGCCCAAGAATCTACATTGGATAATTCGTTTAATGTCTGCAAAAGGTCCTACCACAACTTCATTGTCTCTTGCTTAGAGGCAGATGTTTAAGAATAATAAAAGTCTTAAGCCTCCAAAAGAGCTTGACATAATGATAAAAGGGTCTGAATTAGGGTTGTAATTGAATAAGGATAGACCTGTTAATCCGATTCAACCCAATCTGTTAAGAACGGGTAAGGATAGAGATTTTACCCAATCCGTTATCCACTAACCCATTACTCGATTCATCATCTTCTAAGTGGATAAGAGTAATGGTACACTACTTAGGGTTACCCGTTAACCCTTTAACCCGCAGATATAACTGTAATTTCACACACACACACACACACACACACACACACACTCACACTCATATATATTTATATATAAACTTAAACCAAACCCTAAAATCCTTATAGTCCTAATTCCCTAAACCATATATCCAATCCAACACCCACCCCCACTCCCATAGTCCTAACTAATTTCTTACAATTCTAATATCCACTCCCACTCGCCCAGTTCCAGACCCAGACATGTCGACGTCGTTGTCTCGTTTGATGTTTCCACTCTCCACTCCCATAGACGACGTCGTCGACTGCCCTAACTGCCACAGTCACGCCGATCATCAACTTGCTTGCTTGCTGTCACAGACGACACCGTTGACAACCCTAACTGCCAAAGTTATGCCGATCATAAACTTGCTCACTTGCTTTCGCCACCTTCAGACTTGGTATGCCTCTCTCTCTCTCTCTCTAGTCCTCAAACATAATGAACTAGGTTGGGGTGTGTTTGCTTAAATTTCTAGGTCTCCCCTTTTTCTAGTCCATCTTGCTTGCTTATTTGTTTATCACCTTGTTTTTGTTTCCTTTGTCTACACATGCTTGCCTGCTTTCCTTCCTTCCCTCTTTAGTTAATATTCCCTTTTTGTTGCTCAGTTTCCAAATGCTAAATATTGTTTTCTTTCCATTTTTTGTTGCTGTTTGTTTGTTCTCTACATAATAAGTTTTTTCTTCCTCAACTTTGTTCACACCTTTCTTTCACACAAATTTATTAAGTTTATTGGGTTCTTATTCATGTTATGGAATGTAAAACTACCACTATCCTCTCTTTTACTTCTTTCTAGAGTAAGAGATGAAAGCACATCCAATGTTTTGCTGACTTCTACCATTATCAAAGGATTTAGGTCTTCCTTATTGTTCTCAGCCTCAATCCACATGCCTACTATTACGGTCTCTAACCATTTAATCAAGTTATTAATTGCTTTTGCTTATACTTATTTATTTATTTATGCTCCACAACCCAGAGAATAATACCATCAACCTTGGAATTTTCTTAGAATGTGAATCAGTTGATAGTTGACTTTGTTGCAGAGGAAAGAGGAATTTTCTTAGAATGTAATGCATTATGGAAAAAGTTCTGGCCTGTAAAAAATGGGTAAATAGATTTACTAGCCTTCTAAAATTTTCACATCGATGTTGTCCTAGGTCAGCCCTAATATGCATATTGTTCCTCATTCCCTTGCAACATTATTTATTATATTTCCTTTTTCTTATTTCTTGTATTTTATTTCTAGATACAATGACAGAAATAGAACCAATTAATATTGATTCTCCCACTATTGAACAAGAACAACCAATAACAACCACAAGCAAAAAGAGAAAGACAAGGCGATTAAAGTTAGATGCATGGAATGATTTTACCAAAATCATAGTTGATGGGTGTGACCATGCTGGTGGAACCTTGCATGGCTCTCTAAGGTGCATGGAAAGATATGAGGAGTGCACAAATCAAAGTGGGCTAGAGAAAGGGTAAGGATTCTTGTTACGCACGGGGAAGGTGTTAGGCACCCCTATGCGCCTGAAGAAATCAGTCTTTCTAGGTTTCCTACTTGCTAATGATCTGGTGTGTGTATACTTGTCTATCTGAATGCACATGCCTAGGATGAATGTGAAAATATGCCAAATCAAAGGAATGAATGAAAAGAAAAGAAAAAATAAGAAAAATTATCCAAGGGACAATGTAGGCATTGTAAATGTTGCTTTACTGTACGTCCTTGGGCGATGAGGAAAATCGTAAAAATCAGAAATATTTGGAAAGCATCTCGCAAAATAGTGGAAACTTAAGAGATCTGAAAAGATCAAATGGGCGAAAATAATCCTCATTCAGGTTAATGTCGGCATTGACAAGCCTGTTAATGTACGCTCTCGGGCGATGAAAATCCAAATCAAATCAAAATCATGAAAATCGGAAGAAACCTGAGAAATAATGTGGAAACCAAGTTTGAAATAAGTTGGAAATGCGTGCATGATGCAAAGAAGAAGACATGAGGATATATGCATAAAAAGGGTAACAAAAAGTACAAAATGCAAAAATGGGTGAAATATGTAAATTTCTAGGGGCCTCGGTGCAAAATTTACATGTCCTGAGTAGAGGCTGAGATTCTAGGGCCAAATCAGCTAAAATGTTTAGGAAAACACATTTTATGTAATTTTGAAGAAGTTAGGGGTTAAATGTGCAAAATTGTGCATTTTTGGTAAAATTAGGATTCCTAGGGTCCAATCTGCAATTTTTCCAGCAAAACATGTGCTCAATATAATTTTGAAGAAATTTAGGATCAAAAGTGAAAAATAATAGACTTATGGTTGAAAATATGAAGTTTCAGGGGCTGATTTACAAATATGCCTTAAAAATGTACATTTAATGTAAAATAAGTGAAGTTCAGGGTTTAAAATGCAATTCTGAGTACATTTGAGTAAAAAATTGAATCTATAGGGTTTAATTTGCAATTGTGCCAAGAAAACATGGGTTTAGAACCATTTCAATGAAATCCAAGGTTTTTTGTGCAAATTAAGGACTTAAAATGAATGAAAAGTGAATCAAAGGGTTTTAGGTCAAATATTAAAGCTTAGAAAACATTAACAAAAATGTACAACGGTCACACTACAATTTTACAAAACAAATCATTACAAAAATGATTAAAAAACTAATGCAGGGGCTTAAATGTAAAAAATAAAGACCTAGTTGCAAGAAAGGAAAAGGAGTAGAAGTTTTTTAAAAGAAACTTAAAAAGGAGACCCGATGATCGCCATCGACCGCACCTCACCGATGACTGGGACACAATCCTAGGCCCCTCCGATGCCTGATTTGGCATCCAATCGATCGATGAGTAAGAGGGAAGAAAAGGGAGAATATCTGACGGCTCCGATCTAGCAGCCAACGGTCGGAGGCCTCCTCCCACCTCCTTCGCCGACATCGCAACTCCGGTGACGGGCCTAACGAAGAAAAAGCCACTAGGAGGCTGTGGTGCGACGTTTTGGGCTCCAGGAGGGTTAAGGGCACGAAGAGGAAGAAATTCTACCACTCAGAGGCAAGAAAAGGCGGTGCTCCTCCCCTTCTTGATCTTACTAGCCGTCGACCCGATCCTCTTTGGCAAGCCCAACTGTATGAGGAAACAGTGACCTTGGGGCGTCAAGTTATACCTTAGCAAGCTCAAGGGGAGGTCCTAAGGAACTGAAATTGAGAGAAATTAGACTGGGATCGAGGCTTACCTGAGCTGACAGTAGAGGAGCTCGTCGGAGACCGCCGGAGCTCGCTGGAGAGATGGCTGGAGTTGTCTGAACTCTAATTTTTCTCCTCTTTGAGCTTCCACTGATTGCTTTGGTTGGAACAATTCTCTTTGATTGCTCTCCTCTCAAAATTTCCAAGTTTTTTTCTCTCATTTTTTCCTCCTTTTCTTCTGTTGCAAATGAAGGGGCATTTATAGGCTTACAATGGCTAGGTAGTTTGTTATGGGTTGTTAGAAATTGTTATGGTGGAGTGGAAAGTGCTTAGGGTTGTTATGGTGGAGTGGAAAGTGGTTAGGGTTGTTATGGTAGTGGGAGAAGTGGTTAGGATTTATTATAGGTTGTTAGAAGTTGTTATAAGTGGTTAGAGGTTGTTATAGGTTGTTAGGGTTTTGGATTAGGGTTTAGGGTTAGGATTAGGGTTTAAGTTAGGGTTTAGGCTCGCTTAGGGTTTTGGATTAGGTTTTGAATTAGGTTTAGGGTCTTGAATTAGGTTTAGGGTTTTGGATTGAGTTTAGGGTTTTGGATTAAGTTTAGGTTAGTTTTAGGATTTTGGATTAGGTTTTGAATTAGGTTTAAGGTTTAGAATTAGGTTTTCTGGATGAAATTAGGTTAGGATGTCAAGTTGATCTTAGGGAAAAGTAATTGAGAGTCCACTAACCAAAGTCCATTCCAGAAGACACTACCTACAAACCTGCAAAATTGGGGTGCCTACAATAGGATACTAAAGGAAAAATGTAATCATTGTGGTGTTGTTTATATGAATAGGCCAAAAGTTGGAACTACAAATTTATGCTAGAATGCTCATTCTTCATGAATATCCATGCTAGAATGCTCATTCTTCATGAATATCCCTTTGCTTTGGAGGATCATGCAGGTTTTCATGAATTTGTTAGAAACCTGCAACCACTCTTTAAAATAGTTTCACGTACAACCATTAAAAAAGATTGCATCAAAATATTTGAGGAACAAAAGGAAAAATTATATAGTCTTTTGGACACAAATACTAGTTGTATTAGCCTTACTAGTAACATGTAGACATCAAATCAAAATAAAGGCTATTTTACTTTGACAACACATTATATTGATGATAAATGACAATTGCAAAAGAGAATACTAAATTTTTCAATAATTAATGCTACTCATACTGTAGTTGCATTTTGAAAGGCCATTTTGGAGAGGTTGTATAAATAAAATATTGATAAGAAATTAATGTCTATTATTTTAGATAATTGTTCCACAAATGATGCTCTTGTTTGGGATCTCTTAGAGAAGCTTCCTGCAAATAACTTGGTAGCATATGGTCAATTATTTTATGTTAGACTGCATACATTATAAATTTGATTGTCCAAGATAGAATCTTGATTGTAAAGGAGGCTACAACAAAAGTACGTGAAAGTGTGAAGTATGTTAAATCTTCCACCTAGTCAAGTAAAGACTCCAAATAAATCTCTTATTTTAGATGTTGCCAAAAGATGGAACTCTACCTTTCTCATGTTGCAAACTGCTTTAGAATTCAACAAAGCCTTTTTTCGGTTGGCAATGGTTGGTACTTCTTGCAAGTTTGCACTTAATGCAGAGGAATGGGAACATACAAAGATTATTTGTGGCTATTTGCATTACTTCTATGATGTGACAAACAAGTTTTCTACCTCCTCGTATCCTTTTCTAAATTATTATTTTCAATAAATATGTGCTATATATGTGATGTTGAAGGAATTTTGCCGAAATACTGTTCCTTCTGTTTCTTCAATGGGCAATCGAATAATGGTAAAATTTGATAAGTATTGGAATGTTGCAAGTATGGTTTTTTCAATAGCTTCTATTTTGGATCCTTGCTATAAAATGAATACAGTTGAGTTTAACATGAGGAAGATTTATGGTTGTAATAGTGAATATAAAATTCTAGAGATAAAGTCTTTCTTGGTGGACATGTATACTGAGTATCGTTTGAAGATTGGGGATAATGACACACTTGTTTCAAGTTAGAGTGCTTTAGGAGTTAATGGCAATGCACCATATTTGGAAGATTGTTTTCCGTGTGCATCATCTATTGTGTCTGCAACAATTGATGAGTATAATCAATATATTGATGCCAAGTCTGCTGCACAACCATCAAAAAATGATTTAGAATGCTACTTGGATGATTCTATATTTCCTAGGCAAGAAAAGTTTGACATCTTAGCTTAGTGGAGTGCAGAAGCAACTAAGTATATCATGTTGTAGCTCGTATGGCTTGTGATATATTTACTATTCTCGTATTTACTGTATCATGAGAGCCTGGTTTTAGCATTGGAGGTAGAGTGTTTGATCAATATGGATGTTCTATGCATCCAACTACAGTGGAGGATCTTATATATACACAAGTTTGGATAAGAAATGAATTTCATGGTAAATTACAATTATATTGCTTTCTACTTTCATAATGTCATTTATTTATAAGATTTATAATTTGTGTTTTTATTACACTTGTAGGACAAAATCTTGTTAATGTGTTTCTTGGAACGATAACAAAAACTTTAGCTAATGGAAGCCTTCAAACATCTACCATCACTAGTATGGAAGATGGTTTAACATGTAAGTTTTGAAATACTTTGATTTTTTTTCTAATGCTAGTGGTTCATGTATTTATACTATTGTTTCTGTGCTTAAAGTTATTTTCAATTGTTTTGGCTTTTATTAATTGTTTTATTAATTTCAATTTATATATTTTGTAGGTTCACTAGGTTGACTTTTGATAATGGAAGCCTTCAAACATATCTAAGCTTACAAGGGTATATTAGAAAAGCAACTTTCATCACATGGTGTTTGAAAAAGGAAGTGTTGAGAGTAGGTTCTTAGTTTATCATTTGATGTAGTTTAATCTTAATTGTATTTTCTTTAATTGTTTATTCGTAGGGGTGATGCTAATGTGCATTGGACAGACTTTATCAAAAGAAGAAGGTTGAAGTCCACTAGTAAAAGTTTTGTCATGATTGTTGGGACCATTTCATTAATATCTTAAGATTGTTATAAAACTTTATTAGTTTGACTGGGAAGTTGAATGTTAGATAATTTGTGACAAAATTGGTTTCATATGGATGTCAGTTTTTGCTTCAGTTTATGCTTTGTAGTACATTTTAATTTCACTAATTAGAAATTTGGCGTTGATTAGATTGGTTCAGCTGGCCCATTTGTTTCTTTATTTTGTAATAGCGTCAGTTGAATGAGTTCAATGAATTAATGAAAATGATAAAAGGAACATTTAGCTATTTTTTGACCAGTTAATGCTGAGTATTGACCTGTTACGTCCCAAATTTTCCATAATAACTTAAAACAAATTAAATTACAGGAAATTAAAAGCTGAACAGAAAATATCAACTACCAGAAACCTGTGTTTGTGGTTACGTGAGTCTAGACTATATGCATTATGCTAAATCCTCTGCATACTTGTACTAGCAACCCAAAAACATGAGGAAAGCGTGAGTGACAAAAGTCACCCAGCATACATCTCACAAAACAGCGAAAAACAAAACTATAATTAATTTTCCTTTTAAATTCATTTCGTAATCATTTTCTTTGAAAATCTACATAACCAGGTCCACACCGGCCAAAACAACAACCAGGGCTTTATCAGTCCAAAACCACATATAGTGAGTCGAAAAGTCCGACACTAGACAACCAAACTCTAGTCACAAGCAGTCCACCGAGGAGCGACTACGGTGTTTGCACTACCACGACGTGCCACCCTGTGTAGGAGCTGTGTCGTCTCGTGATTCTCTCTACTTGGAGAACCCTCAAAATGCCAACCTCTCTCTGGGAAGGCAGTCCTGTCTCTCAAGACGCTACCAGCTACCGGACACGTGTCCCACCTACACTGGCTACTATAGGGTACGCCTCCTCACTGTGTCCTCGACATGGTATTCAGGAGGGAGTGTCATACCTCCACACCCGACGACATCCGAGCCTCAGTGCTCACAGCGACAACAGGAGTATCATACCTCATCATCATGCCACATGACACCTCAACCTGTAGACCATAACCCTAGCCTTGAGACAACAATCAGGGAGTCTCATACCTCCAAGACCCGACGTCCCTCAGCCTCAGGTATCTCGACTCCCAATCTCGACTAGGGAGTCGAGTCTGACAACCCGAGAATGTCGTCACATTCCCTGGTTCTGATGACACTGTCCCGTAGTCTCGACCCTACACACAGAAAACCAGGAAAACCATTTTCCAAAACGGTCATACATCTCTTTCAAACCATTTTCAAAACCATTTTATAACTTTGGAAACTCTTTCAAAACCTCGGCAAAACGACAAATCAAGTGTCCTAGGTGACCACCACTAATGGCTTACAATCCCATCTCAAATGGACAATAAAAACTAAGAAAACCCTCAAAATTAGCTTTTGTAAAAATCTCTGGGCTCTGATTTGGCATGCCGAAAAACAGGTTCAGTATGCCAAAATTTCCTAGTTCGGTTGACCGGAGAGATTCGGCAGACCAAATCGACCGAAAGAACAAAACTGACAGTAAAATCGACATGCCGAAAGGATTCGGATACTGAAATTACTGGTTCGGTATGTCGAATTCTGTGATTCCAGAAAACGACCCAAAACAAAAACATCCGAAATCACCTAAGGTGGGACCTTAGGGCGGACTCCCAAAATAAATACCAAAAATCTCACATAAAATATAAGATGTAGACCCTTGAGTCTATTCCAAATCCCAATAAATGAAACCAAAACCCATTCATCATGCATCAATATACAAATTCGCAAAGCCAAAAGAGTCAATAGGACCCAAACCACAACCATTGTCATAACTCACCATAAATACCACAATAAATTTACATAAAATCACATTAAAGTCTAGGAATATAAATTTACTTAGATTCCATGCATTCCTATCATTTTCTACCAATTCCATGCTCTCTATACATTGGTTGGCGGTGCATACTTGCACGAGCTCTCCAACGATCTAATTTCGATCTCCGGCCAACTTCAGCAACTCTACGCATCCACAACCACTCCACGACTTCAAGGATGCCTCACTGAAGCTCTACTAGTCACCGCACGCTTTTGCCGACTCTCGAGCACATCGATCAGGGGATAGACAGGGGAGAAGATGGGGAGAAACGAGAGAGAAAGGAGTGAATGAGGGAGGGATGGAGTGAGTGGGGATAAGCGAGTAAAGGAAAAGGAGAGGAAAATGAGGGGAGGAGAGGAAAATGAGGGGAGGAGAGGAGAAAGAGATGGCGTGCTTGAGAAGGGGATTGGCGAAGCGGGAAAGAGGAGGAGAGGAAGGGTGAGCTGGTCGTGCATCGGTGTGCATGGGCTTATAAAGCCATGCAATGCAGTAACTGGACACGTGCACATCTGCGTGTCCTAACTACTCGCATCCCACACGAGCACACCAAACCCCCATCACCAACCAGTCCATAGGCGCGGGCCATACACAGACCCACACCCGGGCCTACAAGCATAGTGCTAATTACACACAGGGACACACAAATAGAAACCGGCCTACGAGGCTTAAGTCCAAAATCACCAAACTACACAAATGAGCCTTGGAACTGTAACATCCATCCAAAATAAATTTATTATAATGTAAATAATTACAAAATGAATTTTACGAGTGTTTTAGACCAGTTAATGAGTTTAATGAATTAATGAAAATGATAGAAGGGTCATTCAACTGTCTTTGCTGTAGAAATGAGTTATGCTTTGTAGCAGTAGCATAGAATGATATAATAAAAATAGTTGAAAATGATATTGGTCAATATTTTTTAAGTTGTAAGTTTATTTTTTAACTTCATAACGTTGTCTTCGTTTGATCCGTCAACCTACACCACTATCCGCCAACGAAAAGGGTAGTGGATAGGGTAGTGGTTAAATTTTTTTAAAACAGGTATTGACCTTACTCGTTACCTGTCAATAAAGAGTGGATAAGGGTAAGGGTAAACCCTTTATTCAACACGACCTGACCTGACTTATAACCCTAGTCTGAATCAATCCATACTTAAATGCATCGCTCTCTTTTTCTTGTTCCACATAATCCCTTATTCTCCCCTCTTATTCTGTTGTTACTTATGCATCCATGGTAGATTACTATTCAACTCTTTGTTTATGCATTACCTAAATTTTTCTATAAATTTGATCTTAATTGTATGTCAGTATGTGTATTTATAGGCTATGGAGGAATATCACTTCTCCAACCAAGCAACCACGATTTGGTGCTAATCTAAAATGTAAATTACTTTCTACTAGAACACAAACACGATTCAACGTTGTCGTTCTTGTCTGTTTGTCTGTCTGTCACTTGCAAGGTTGGTTCCTCACTTTGTTTCATTTTGATTACATGAATCAAATACTTTGGTAGTTATTTGACTGGTCTTTATGATTAATGTTAATTCATGGTCTTTCAAGTCTTTTCTATGTTTATGAATTTCATGGTTTAATTATATTTTTAAAAAGTCAATGAAAGTAAACTTTTGGGTGGATTGTGGGATCGTTTGACATGTGACAGCATGTAAGTGGACTTTTCTCCGATACATGACATAATCTAAAATAAATAATGCCAAACAGACCTTATGTTGAGACACGTTGCACCGTAAAATAGCATGATTATTATGCCATACTCGACTGATAATTTGACACATGCACCTCAGGTTTTATACCTCTCACGACGTGATACTGGTAACATTGAGATTAGATGGGACAAGCCTGACGAATTATTGCTTTCTATTGTTTTACTGTAATGTTTGGATAGCTATTAGGGTGAAAATGTTTCATCTCAATTTTCGTACGTACAATTGTCTTTCTGCCGGAGCGAGTCGCCAGGAACTTGAACAGTAGCAAAAATATATGAAGCGGTGTCCATTGACGTCCAAGGTTGGTGGACCCCAACCACCGGAAGAAGTTAGTAAATTTATTGAAGGGTGATGTTAATGCCTTCGCATGGACGACATCCGACTCATGGGGGTTGACCTTAACATCATGACACATCGCCTAAACGCCAACCGGACGAGAAGTTCCGACAACAATGTTGATGAAAATCCTGCTTTGCCATCTAAGAGTGTACATAGGTCAGGTTAGATCGTATTAAGGGTGAACTTACGATCTAATTCATTTTGTAAATCCAAACCTAATTCATATCCAGTCTAGTTTCAACTGAACCTCACTCACAAACTTCAAGTTGAGTCCAGTTGGTTATCCGGTTTTATAATCCCTGAATTTTATATACAAAAAGACATAGAGTTTGTTTGGTAGAGTTTTTAGATAATTTTTAAACATATAGTTTCTTTCCAGAAGTTACGAACAATGATCTAATAATTCTACCAAATACTACTACTTTTTCAAAAGCATGTAGTTTTTGGAACAGTGATTTTTTTACATTTTCAAAACCTAGGGTTTGACAACTTTTAGTCAAAAGATAGCTTTTACACTTCAATTCAGAAACTGAAACTCTACCAAATGAGTCCATTGACTCATCCATTATTAATTATAAAATAATGATAACAAGCTCATACATTATCAAAAGTTAAAAAAAACTAACATGCGAAATGTTAGTGTTGCTTAGCCATATAACAACAATTTTTTCTAAGAGTACAAGAGAATGATGCTTACTTAATTAGAGGACTGTAAAAATTAGAGGATAATTCATAGTCTATTGATGTAAAAATAGCTAATAAAAGTGTAGTTACTAAACAAACAGAAATAGTTCCATTAGTATTGCCTGTGAAATATATACAAGTGTCAAGCATGACCTATATCCAACCCATGATAAAAAAATATGACTTCATTTAAGCCACACAGATTGAATTGATTTGATTTTCGAGTCAACTCGAATCCATATACACCCTTAATGCCATCAATGAAGAGGTAGCATGACTCCTCTGAACAAAATTCATTAGGGAAGTTATCTACCTAGACTAGCTTACAAATGTTGTAATGGTAAAGAATGCCAATGGGAAATGGTTCATGTGAGTGGATTTTATTGACCTAAAATGAACTTTCTACAGGGATAGTTTTGTAAATGAGTCGGTATATCTTCAAGGACACGACAAGGGTAGAGCAGCAACATACAACCTAGAAAACCTTGTGTTGGTGGGTGACAGGTTAATGGATCGGGTCGAGTTAGGTTGGATTTGAAGTTTGTCCTTATCTTTACTCACTCTTTTCTGTCAAGTGATGAATCGAGTCAATATCTATTCCTAAAAAACTTCACCGTTGCCTATCCACTAACCATTTTAGTTAATAGATAGTAGTGCGGGTTTGTAGGTTAAACAGATGATTTTTTTATTTTTTAAGACTACAATTTATACTATTCATAGTCTTAATTGAACCTAAAATTAATCTAACACTACAAAAAAGCTTTTAATAAAACAACAACCTATTAAAAAAAATCAAATTGTGTTTATCTAAGATTAATAATAAATTTAACAATATAGAATAAGAATAATTCCAACATTATCATTTATCATAATACAATATAATCATTCATCATTGATTGATTGTGTTCATCTAAAAATAATAATCAAATTAAAAACAACATAAATATAATATCATTTAACTACACCATTTATAATTGTTAATTCAAAGGTTTAAAGTACTCTCAAGAACACAATAAAACACAAAATGCCTTAATCACCATCTATAATTCAAATATATAGCATATTATCGAGAATATAATAAAACATAACTCTATGATTCAATAGATTAACAGGTGACCACCCTTATCTTTACCCATTAAGAGGATGATTATGCATTCTTAACAAATGAACAAATGGAAAAAACTCCTATCCTAATACATTCTTAACTGATTAATAGGTGATGAAATTCAACTCACTTACAATCCTAATCATAGATAGAGGAACTTAGGCTAAAAAAACACTAGATAATGCTATAGATGATGCTATTTAGGCTAAAAGATAGAGGTTAGTGCACAAAGTGTTTAAGAACCTAATCAAGGAACATGATTGTATATATTGATGATATATGTTTGTCAAAAGCACGAAAGTAGAGGGCCATGTAGGTGACCTAGAAAAAAGCATTTTAAGATACTATAGCAATATCACATGAAATTGAACCTGAACAATGCATGTTTAGAGTTTAATCTTGGGAAAATTATTATTATTCGTTATAACCAAGAGAGCAATCAAGGAGAAACCTTAAAAACATAGAGATATCATGCAAATTGTTTCTCCAAGTTCCATGAAGGGCATGGAGGTAGCAGACTGCCTTAATTAGGTTCTTATCTCGAGTTGCTAACAAGGCCCGCTTAATTTTCAAGATTATGAAAATACCCAAACATTCCAAGAAAAGCATGGATTGGACCCACGAATGTCAGGAAGCCTTTTACAAATTAAATCTTTATCTAACTAAGCCTTCGTTCCTCTCCAAGGATGTGTTTGGATGGGTGCGTTTGGATGTCAGTGGGAATTGAATTCTTAATCTCTTATACAACTACAAAGAGTCTTTATCACTAGACTAAGTGATTGTAGACACTCAAATATGCTTGACATTGTAGATTTGGATGAGAATCCATCAATTTATCAACAGTATTATCTACTTGTGTTTTTTCTGAGACTCTAATAATCCAACTTTTGTTGGATTATGACGATTTTGGTTGGACTATTGAATTAAAAGGACATGATTGTCCTTGCTCTTTGTGACATTTCTCAAAGTACTATAGTCAAATTACCTTTTATGTCATAAAAAAAGCAACAGTATCATTTGAAATTATTTTACAATCAGTGGATTTTAGACTGTGTTTTTACCTTCTTATCTCCATGTCTTATGAATTTTTATAAGATTACTTATTCAAAATTACGACAAATGTTATCAATTTACTTAATGAAAAATACCATAAATTTATGTTAGAAAAAAGAATATAACCTAAAGGAGAATACATCAAATTAGGATGGATTCTTTGTATCACTGTAAATACATTACATTATAGATATACTCTAATATTATTATACTATTTGCATGTAATTGATTGTTATCATCAAATGAGAGAATTTTGTGCTTATTTAAACTAGATTTAAATTCATAAGGACAAATATGATTTTTCGAATAACAAAAGTAAAGTCAAAATTTACATCTAAACTAGATTCAATATTTACTAGATTTTACACTCATAATCTTACAACTTTTCTGCTTCGATTTGCATGCATAAAATAAAGATTCTATATTCAAAATTTCTTCCAAAATTGTATCTAAACGATGCCTAAACCAAAAGATGCTGACATCCTACAACTATCCAATGGCCTCGACGGTAGTCGTTAATTCAACATTAATAAGTGCAGTCAATTGGAATCATAAGAGGTAGATTAACAATATACAAACTACAAAAACTTGTATTGGCACTAATGATAGCATCCCAATGTCTACGATCTTACTTTCAAGAACATATCCTTGTCTTCACAGACTGGACACTACATCATCTACATTAAAAACCATACATAGTGGGGAGGTTTGTTAAGTAGGCAACAAATTTGAGAGAGTTCTACATTCATTATGACCAAAAAACTGTTAATGTGGGATATTCTATTTGACTTGGACCATGACTGGACTGCCTTGGGCTAATCACTTAAAGATACCTAGGTGCTAGATTTGATTCAGTGGAAAAGCCATTGCCGAGCAGAAGACCATCGGTGAAAGGCCTATAGTCACCCAGGCGAGACTTAAGGATGATAGAACAACTGTTACGTCTTGGGCAAATAGCTTAAAGGCACCTAGATGGCGTAGCAAATAGTCCAAGCCTCACCTATGGACTGGTCAGATGCGTAGATTCAGTGTCGATCGGACATCAAGGCCACATTGCACCACTCTTACCAAGCACTTCAGACTCTCAAGTGCCGCACACATTTTGAGGAAGCTGCATGCTTAGCCTTGACTAATGTGGTTCCTCATACATGCAAAGTTTCTTGGCACCTTACCACCTAGACTTGGGTAGTTCCCTGTACGCATGGTTATGTAGCATGTCCCTACCAAAGTATAAACTACTGACACCTGTGCCACATGACACCTTTGGTGGAGCCACCAAATTGTGTAAAATAGGAAATCGTAAGGACATATGTCTTTCCAAAGTTCTCACAAAATCATCGCAAAATCATCGTTAATGACTTTAATAAGGACAAAAGGTCATTGTAAGGTTTTCACTATCAATTACAATCTCCTTGCAACGTGCAAGTTATGTCTTAATAAAAATTTTTTTTTTTTTAAATTATAAGGACATAACGAGGATAATGTCTTGGTTAAGTCCTTGTGAGCTATAAAAAAATTTTTAAAAAATTCCTATTAAGCACATATTTCACCACACCAAGGATGCCATAACAAAAAAAAATATAATAAAATTAGTACCAGCTCATATTAGGCACTTATGAACTAGTACAAAAGTTAACAGTGATTTCAACATAAGATGTAAGGTGCCTATTAAGTAGAAGATAAATTTTTTGCTGGTAACCAAAACATTATGGTAATCAAATTTCTAAAAATACATGATTCAGAACAATTACACTTGATTAAATCAAGATTAACATGGCATAATAAAATGAAGATGGAAATAAACATTCTAGTTACAGTAAAAATAAAATTAAATTAAAGACTTAGAAGTAATATCATGCAAGTTATACATATTTTTCTTTATTTTAATAAAAAATAATCTAATAAAACTTAAGACAAACTAGTTCTTTTTTATTTCCTCCTCCTTTCCCCTTTCCTTTCTCTCTTGTTCTTCTTTTCTCCCTTTTTCTTCCCTCCCTCTCATGTTGTCAGGGGAGGCCTGTGAGCAAAGGACGGTGTGCGCTAAGGGGAGGTTGCCGACGTGATGACTAGAGGGGGCATTGAGCACAAGGGGTTCACTGGAGTGGGACTGGTAGTCACACAGGGCCTTTGGTGCTCGCGTGCGGAGGGGGGAGCACAAGGGGGCGAACACAGTGGAGGTAGGCCTACAACTGCGGGGACTGGGGGGCACAGTGGAGGGTTGGACCGCTGGACAGGGCCTACGGCAGTGGCAGGAGGCTAGGAGGGCACAGATCGATGGAGATCGTGCACAGAGGGGGCATCGGGTGGCTAGTGTGTGCGAGGGCAACGACGACCGTGTAGGCGGTGTAAGGCGACAGAAAGGGTCGGTGGCTCTGATACCACTTGAAGGAGCAACAACGACGAATATCTGAGTGAGTAGTGTCGCGATTGGGGCTCTTGTGGGTAAGACTTTTCGATGGTTCTTTTCTGGTTTTTCTTATCAGTCTGTATCCACTACCACTTATTTATATAGAGAGCTGTAACCATGCTCGCCCCGAGGATCTGACGTGGAGTCACACCAGAGGGAGGAGGCCATAGTTATGCCAAGATGGTGAAGGTGCAAAATAGGATAAAACGAAAAGAAAATGAAGTTGCCACCTAATCCTTTAAGGGAAAGACAAGGAAAGCCACAAATAAACCACAAAAGATGAATACATGAGATGCAAATGTGAAGGCCATATGTCTACTAATCAAAGGATGGGTAAGGATTCCTATTACGCACGGGGATGGTGTTAGGCACCCCTGTACGTCCGAGAAACTCAGTCTTTCTAGTCTAATTCTCTCGCTAAAGGCTGGATGAATGCATGTTAAGCCAATATTATGCTCTAATCATGCTAATATGAATGTCAAGTCAAGACTAGATGGATGTGCAAAAACTACGAAGAAATCTGCACGAAATGATGAAATCACAAATTATGACACAACACAGAAAATTACATGAAATGACGAGCTTTCTGGCAAGAAAGGCTCAGGAAATTATACAGACTTCAAGAGAATAAAAAATACAACCAACTCAAATTGTCAGAATCACAGAAAACATCGTGGAAATCATGACAAAAAACTACAAAGAAGTCCACGCAAAACAGGTAAACTGTGACATGTGAAGAAATTCATATAAAATGAGGTGTTTTTGGAAAGAATGCTCTAGAAAACCACACCGACATCAAGAGCGTCAAAAATGCGATAGATCCAAATCATTAGAATCGTGGAAAACGTCACAAAAACTCAAATGGAAAAAATTGCAAAGAAATCCATATAAGACAGGCAAACGATGATATGTGAAGAAAATCACATAAAATGACAGTGTTTTTGGAAAGAATGCTCGGGAAAACCATATCGATATTAAGAAGGTCAAAAGTGGGGCCAACCGAAGTCATCGAAATCATAGAAAAGGTCGAGAAAATCAAAAAAGGAAAATAATCCGTGATAGGGTCAATGTGGGCCTTTCGATCAGTTAACGTACGCCCTCGGGTGATGAAAACCAAATCAAATCGAAAAAGTCCAAAATGTAGTAAAGGAAATCAAATCAAATGTTGGGTGAAGGACTCCGAAAACAAAATGAAGAAAAATCCACGAAAGAAACATATGAGATGCAAGCTTATTTAAAAAGGATGGACTGATACGTAAATATGATAAAAACTATGCAAAATGCATGAATGTGTACCTAAATGTGTAAAAGGTACTGAGGAATGACTTAGACAAAGATTATGCATGACTGAGTGCAAAAATTAACATGCATGTGCATGATTTTGGCACAAGGGCAATTTGGTCATTTCTATGGCCGGATGTGATAATTACGTGTATGTGGACGATGCATGATCTAAAATATGCCAAAATGTATGCAAAATGTTATTTTCAAGAAAACATGCAAAGGACAAGGTCTTAAAAACAATAAAATGATGTAAACACAATAAGGACAAGTACAAGGACCAAAACACAAAATTCACAAAAAAAGGTGAAAACCTGGATTAAAATACATTCAGTGACTTCTATCCTCGTGTGTAGATGATGGATCAAAGGAAAATGTGACACTGAGTGTGTGAGAATTGCACCATAGCAATTTCCTAAAAATTCAAGGTTTAATATGCATAATTCACAAAAGGGGAAAATCGTGGTCAAAATGTACTCAAAAAGTCTTATCTTAATGTTAGGATGAAGGATTTAAAGAAAATGTGGCATTGTGGTGTGACATGTGTGAAAATGGACTTTTGGTGATTTCTTGAAAATTCAGGGTCTATTGTTCAAAATTCACACATAAAGTGCGAATCTGACTAAAATGTGAAATCATAAATTCATTTATATTGCAAACATGGTTTTTGATGAAAACTCTATTCATGTGGTGATTTACAAGCACATGTGATCAATAAATGTAAAACATACTAAAATGTGATTTAAAATACAATTAAAACCATGATTAATGATTTAAAAATATTCAGGGGCCTGGATGTAAATGTTCATGCCCAGAAAACATTATGGAATGCGTTTAGGGGCTGACATGCAAAATTATAGATGCGTTTAAGACCAAAATGCAATAGAAATCAAGTTTTTCCATGATCAGTGTAATTATAGATGACTTCAAGATTATGGATGCCAATTTTACAAAGAAAATTCAATTTTTAACAGCTCTGGATGTACGATGCAAATGTTTAGGACATAATTGCAAATAAAACCTAATCTTAGGGGCATAATGTGAGAGAACGAGCATTTATAGGACTGAAGATGGAATTAAAATTACATAGGGTAAACATATGCAATATTTACAAGAATAATGAAAGAAATAAAAGGTTATTTAAAACTACAAGGACTTAAACATAAAGAAAAGGACTTAGATGAAATGATTTAAGGACCTAACTGTAAAATCTTAAAACTAACAGGGCCTAAACTACAACAACTATCCTTTGAAGTTCAGCAGAGGCTCACCAACGTCCTCACTCCGGCGCGACCTCCGGTGATGACCCTGCGGCGGTGCACGACTGGAGGGCTCCAACGACGGCCCAAGAGGCTGGTGGGAGGCACAGCGGAGCTTTTCAGGGCGGTGGGCAAGACTGGAGAGGCTTGAGATGCCTCCCCAACGTCTTGCTCTTGCGAGAGGCTATCAACGTCGAAGAAGACAACGGTGGAGTGGCTGGCGGTGTTCCAGAGACGGGGAGGCTAAGGCGCAGGTCGGAGGAGCATCAGAGCAGCGCACAGAGGATCCTAGTGGTGATGGCAAGATCCGGGGAGGTCTGAGGTGTTCTCCCTGTCCCCTATGCTGGAGAAGACCACGACGGAGGTTGGGGCGGTGTTCCACTACAAGAAAAACCAAATTTTACAAGGACAAAGAGCGAAGACTTAGCGAGGAAATGTCATTGCAATAATATAACAAAGACATATAGCAGAGATTTTACGAGAACATTACCTCGCAATAATGTAGCGAGTTTTTTGCGAAGATTTTTTCTCACAATGTCCTCGCTTTTTTTTAGCGAGTTCATAGCGAGGAAATGTCCTCGTTGAAGTCCTCGCTAATTGAGATATAAAATAGCCTAACGCGGGTCATTTTGGCACTTTCTTTCTTACCCTAAATTCACTCGTCTACCTCTCCTTTACCTCTCCTCCTCATTCGTCACTTGTCCTCCTTCACCTCCTCGTACCGACCCCCATGTCGCTACCACTAAACCTAGCAACAATTTTTTTATTTTTTTATTTGTTTTATCTTTATTATTAACCAACAATTACACTAATGACGTAACTAAGGCTAAGTACTCTCAACAGGAAATAAAACTAATAAACTACAGAAATAAACTAAACTATCACACACCAGGATCCCTGATGTGTGGTGGCATGACTCCTCCTATATGCATTAGCAACCAACAACTACTATCTTGCACCTGCCAAAAACACACAAAGCAAAGCACACGTGAGTGACCACTCAACGTTCACTCAACACGCACCCCACCTACAACTCGGCAACCTATGTCGAGGGTAATAAAGCACAAGTGTAGCACCCCAGTGCTACACAACAGTATGAGAACTACCCAAACACAATTAAAGATAACTAAGTAGCAATATTAAAATAAATAAAGCTAACTACTCAGACCTGTGTGCGGCAAGTGTAGCTCGAAAAGTTGCACCAGACAAGACTGCTCCTACAGCTCAGCACCTGAAAACAAGGGGACAAGAAAACACACGTGAGTGACAAGAATGCCACCCAGTACGCGCCCCAAAAACAACACCAAAACATAGAAAACTTTGCTAGAAAGCATCATTTTAAACCCTTATATGCAATTCTTAAAACTCAGAAAGCAATGGCTTTTCAAACTTTTCTTTTCTTTTCTTTTCTTTCAAATCTTATGTTCTTTCAAAGCCTTTATTCTCAACACTGGAGAAAACAAATCATTTCATCTAGTTTCCTAGCCCAAAACATCATTTAAAAACCAAAGGCACAATTTGCCACAACCCGGGCTAGAAACTAGTCCACACACACAAAACCACATAAATCCATTATTCCATATCCATACTGGTCGTATCACCCTGGCCACAGGTGATCGACCTAGCCTCAAGCAGCTGGTGTGGATTCCATGTCACCACACACACACTGCAGTGCCACGGTGAACCACCCCGTACTGGAGTTCAACCGCCCCAGCCGCAGCCTCAAAATGTACCCTCACTGGTACAAGCACGGAGTACGTCCTAGGGACACCCTGGTGCCCGAGTAATTGGGGACTCTAACCCCAGCCCCGTACAGCACCGGCATTGAGGGTAGTCCGGGTCTTTTTCACCCCGGGGCCTGCAGTACCACCACAGTCTCGAGGCTCCTACCTCGGACCGCACACTCGGCAACCACACTCACCAAGGACCCTCCCCG
>JAMKQA010036698.1:0-16460 GCA_024699735.1 Posidonia australis | reverse complement strand
AGGGTGCCTAATACCTTCCTCGTGCGTAATAGGAATCCTTACCCATCCTCTGGTTAGCAGACATCCAGCCTTCCCATCTGCATCACATGCATTCATCCTTTTGTGGTTTTCCTCGTCTTTCCCTTAAAAGACTAAGTGGCGACTCCTTTTCTTTTTATCCTATCCTTGCGCCTTTGTCATCCATTGGCATGGCTGTGATCCCTTTCCCGCCTCCCTCCGGGTCCGGCGCGGTCACAGTACTCAATTATACATGATCTTAGCTTATCATCCTCGAAGTGATAGGCAAACAAAGGTAGTGAATAAGGTGCTGGAAACTTATTTGAGGTGCTTTGTTTTTCAACGGCCTAACATTTAGGGGAAATGGTTAGATTGGGTTGAGTTTTGGTATAACACTTGTACTCATAGTTCAACTAGGATTACACCTTTTGAAGCCCTGTATGGGAGGCCACCTCCAACACTGTCGATTTATATTTCAGACACTATTAAGGTGGCAGCAGTGGATCAAGAGTTGATGTCTCGAGAAGAAATTCTGGCTATTTTGAAGCATAATCTATTGCGAGCTCAAAATAGGATGAGACAAGTGGCTGATAAAAGGAAGAGGGAGCTGGAATTTGAGCCAGGAGATTGGGTATTCCTGAAATTGCAACCTTATAGACAGGAGTTAGTGGTTACCAAGAGTAGTCAAAAGTTGACAGCTAGGTACCATGGACCTTTTCAGGTTTTAAAGAAGGTGGGGATGGTTGCTTATGAGTTAGCATTACCAGAGGGGTTTGGCATACATCCTGTCTTCCATATCTCATAGTTGAGGAAGAAAGTAGGACGGGTGGAGGAAATTGTTCCATCGGTGAAACAAGTGAACCATTCAACTGTAGGTAGGGTCCCAACTAAGGTTTTGGAAAGGAGGATGCAGCGTAAAGGAGATCGACCAGTAATAGAAGTGCTAGTGCAGTGGTTCGGCAAGGATAGTTCGTCGATGACGTGAGAGGAATACTAGGAGCTACAGAGAATTTTTTCGACAACTGATCTTAGGGATAAGATTTGTAAAAATGCGGGGTATTGTAATGGAATTAACGACTGCAACAACCTTGATGGGTAGTTGGGTGGTTTGGTTAGGGGTTCCATGTAAGAGTTCGATAGTTGCCTTCGTCTTCGACGGGTATAAAGCAGAAGAGATGGCCAGCAAAGAGGGGACGTGAAGTTTGTGTCTCGTGTGGAGGTAAATTGCGCTTTGAACAACAATTCTCCTATTGTATCTTGTTTTTCCAATTAATAAAATCCACCATTGCTCCTCTCCATCGTCACTGATATCATCTCCCATCGGTGGAATGGAAGTTTGCCCGCAGCAGAATCATATAAAATAACTTTAGAAGTTTATGAATTATGAAAGAAGTGTAGAAGATTATTCTAAAATTACAAAACAAAAATATTGTAGTGATCTTGAAAATAAAGTAACATTAATACTAAATCAAATAACCACACTACATACCTTAAACCATAGTTTATCTTTGTGAAGTTGGTCTGTCAATTTTTGAGACGTCTTGTTCAATACAACGTCACTTGTGCTAGGTTTATGTTAGGTCGACACCTCCTTGGGTATCTTCTATCAAACGACTAAAATGTATTTAATCTGACTTCGTATCTGAGGCTTATGCTTGATGGTATTTTCTTTTATGGCCTTGTACTCCTGTCAAAACATAGTTATCTTTCACCACATGATCATGCTTCTTTCGAGGGTTTCTTTGCAATTCCGTCGTTTTCCAAGCTATTTTCTTTGTCTAAGAATTGTTGAGTGGAGACGTATTGCTCCGTAAGACACTACTTGCACTAGTTTTATGTTAACTCTATGACGTCTCCTTATGTACCCTCCATCAATTGATCAAATACATTTACTACTCCTTCCAACCTGAGGCTTATACTTGACGGTATTTTGTTTGATAGTCTTGCCCGACTTTCTCAAAGTCACTATGACTATATGATTTTCTCGATAATGTGGCGTTGCTTTTGGGTTGTCTGATCATAAGAGTTTCTTTTTGTGTTCGTTTTCTTGGAGGGTTAGGTAGTTTCTTGAATTCTCTTTCGTGATTTTTCATGAGTCATCTTATAATTTGGATTGCATTGATGAAATTTATATTACCGTTCGAAAAAAGCCACGAACTTCTGGCTCTTTTTACGCTAGTCCCTAGAGCATGTTATAAGTCACTTTGTTCCCAAGGGACCATCCCTTCCATCAGAATGTCAAATGGTCTTTATAGTTTATACACCTTATATTTAAGTTGATCTAATCTTCCAGGAGACGTCTATAACTATTACCACACGTTAAGCGAATGATAATGAATTCTGGTCTCTAATTTTTATCGATGACTTTAGGGATGACGGAGTACCTTAACCTTAACTCTTTCTTCCTTTGACAGCCAGATCCCATGTAGCAGATGCGGGCATCGAATAAAATATAAAATTCTGGCCTCAGCATTAACTAAAAGAAGTAATGAAAAATTTGATCGACTTGTACTTGTCAGTAAGAGAAGAGAAGACTAAAGGAAAGAGGAAGACGAGAATAGAATAGGGATAGTAATACTCCCTCAGCTGGAGATGTCTCTTATTTATAAACAAGTTAGTTACAATTACAGCGACAAACACAAACTCTTGACCACTGAAAACAAGACACGTAGATCTTGTTACAACTAACATAACAAGCTTCTTCTTAGCTTAATCCTTAATAACCTATCATATACTAATTACATTCCCTTCAAAGTTAAGATGGATCTACCACATGAAGCTTGTAATTTAGTTGAAACAAAATGCACTTACAAGTCCATGAATACTTCCTCTCTTATATAGTGAAAGTCTATCTCCAATTGTTTTATTTGAGAGTGAAAAATAGAATTAGTTGCCTAGTATAATGCACCAATATTGTCACAAAATAGAATTGGTGATGAACTGATGAAGAGGCCTAATTTTGAACACAATGATTGTATCCTTGTGACATCATTGCATTAGATATAACTCGAAACTCTGCATCTTGGTTGACCACGATAAAGGATTGTTCTCAAAATATACCATTTATCCAGTGGTAGATCTTCTATCATCTGGATAGGAGGCCCAATCTAGGTTCAAAAACACTTTGATGGTTATATCACAATTATTAGATAACAATAAGCCATGACAGACAATGCCTTTCAAGTATCCAAGTACTCTTTTCATAGCACCCCAATGACTGTTAGACCGATTATGCATCATTTGACTCAGTTTACTAACTAAGAAAAATATGTCTGGCCGAGTAAATGATAAGTATTAAAGACCTACAACTAGTTGTCTATACAAAGTAGGATTTGAAAATGCATTAGAGTGAGCCTGCTTTAGTATCTTAGTAGAAGACATAGTAGTAGTCATAGGTTAGCCCCATCAAGTTTAGATTTCAACAGTAATTTTGTCACATACTTCTGCTGAGATGAAATTAATCCTTCATTGGTTTGTTAAAGTTTATTACTAAGAAAATAATGTGGAAAATCCATATCTTTGATTGGAAAAACACTAGACAAAGCTATAAGAAGCTTCTGAACTTCTGAGCTACTACTCCCCACTACTAAAATATCATCAACATATATTAGAAAATACAAACAACAAGCATTCAATTTTGGATGTTGTGAATCTATAGTCTTGAAGAAATTCTCAAAGCTTTGTGTATCATGTCCTAGGAGTCTGTTTTATATCATATAAAGACATATTCAGTTCGCAAACATAAGAAGGATACTCTGGATGAATAAAACTAGCTGGTTGTATCATAAACACATCCTCCTATAAATCACCATGCAAAAAGAGTTTTTGCACATCTATTTGTCTCATATGTCATCCTTTGGAAATAGCAATTGACAACACTAGCTTGATAATGGTTGGCTTCAGTACAAGACTAAAAGTATCAAAGTAGTTGATGCTTTCACGCTGGTTATAACCATTAGTAACTAATCTTGCTTTATACCTATCTAGAGATTCATCAACCTTTCTCTTAATTTTGTAAATCCATTTGCAACTAATAACATTCATAGAAGACGACTTTATTACAAGTTCCCAAGTTTTTGTCTTCATATGTGCATTGACTTCAGAAGTCATAGCTTCTCTCCAATGTTGATGTTTGGATGCAATAGTATGGCATGTTGGATCAATTTGATTAGAAGCTTTACTTGATGAATCAGGTAAAGGATGACATGCTGTAGAAAACACCTTTTTCCTAGAAATGCCACTCATAGACCTCATTTGCATACCATGCTTACATTGAGGAGGATTAATAGATGAGCTAAGATTTTCTGAATTGAGGCGTACAACAATAGATTGAGGAACTGACTTCGATAATGAAGGAGGAGATGTAGAAATCTCATCATGAGACACTTGTATGCAAGAGCTTGTATGAGGTTGTAAAGGCCTTGTCATAGGAATGATAGAAGGAACTAATTGTGGTAATGTAGGATTTGAATTACAAGGAGATTGATTTAAAGAGAGTTCAGAATAAAGAACACATTTAGATATATAACTAGGAACAAGAATATGAGTAGGAGGCATGCTAGGAGAAATAGATGCTTGTGTTGTTGATGTTAATTGACAAGGAAAACACTTCACATCAAACAATGCATGTTTAGAAATAATCAATCCCTAGCAATAATTAATCTATTTATATCTAGATTATAACATTTGTAGGCACGATAAGATGGACTGTAACAAAAAAAAACATGAGGTAAAAAACGAAACTGAAGTTTATGAGAATCATAAGGACAAAGAAGAGGAAAACACTTATAACCAAAAACCTTGAGAAAATTGAAATCAGGAGAATGGGTGAATAATTTTTCAAAAGGAGAAGAATTTTCAAGGGAATGGAAAGGAAGTTCACCGAATAAGTAATAGTTTGGAAAACATGAACTCAGAATTTTAAAGGAACTCCACCGTGTGCCATCAAAACTAAAGTTGTTTCTATAAAATGCAACATAACCATTTTGTTCTAAAGTGTAAGAAGCACTAATTCTGTGATTAATACCTGACATTTTGAATTTTTCATTTAATCTTCGATATTCACCTCCCTAATCTGAGTGCAATGATTTAATCTCAGCATTGAACTACACTTTAACCTAGTTTTTGAATTTCAAAAAAATTTGATGCCCCTTTGATTTAAGTGTAATTTGAAAAATCCACACAAATTTGCTATAATCATATAAAGGAGATCAAATATTTATAACCATATGAGGATATCACAAGAAAGGTCCACACAGAGAAAATTATTTCAAATGATTTATAATTGATAGAACTAGAACAATGTAACGTTTGTTGATGACTCTTAGCTTGTAAACAAGAATCACACAGAATCCTTTTTATTTTTATCACAACGAAGTTGAAAAGTACATGTAACTCTTCAAATTACTTCAGAATTAGCATGCCCCTTGTCTAGAATGTCAGGTACTGAATCAAATTTTTTCCACTAAATAGGCTACAATTTTAGCACATTTGTCGGATTTTTTCAATAGGACTTAATGTTGACCTTCATTAAATTAGCCTTCGAGGAGCACCGTCCCTTGAACCTTAACATGAATATGATAAGGAAAGAATTCAAGACTCACACCATTATGAAGGGTAAATTTGTAAACTGATAAAAGATTCTTGGTAATATTTAAAACAAGTAGAATAACTTTAAGAGTAAATGTAGTATAAGAGGAAGACAAATGAAAAGAACCACTATTAGAAATAAAAAGACCAATATCATTTTCAATTTTAACTTAATTACCGACAACATACTCCAATGATACGTCCAGATTGTTCAATGAATTCATGATGTAATGAATTACTCCTGAATCAACCAACAAATTCAATTATTAGGACCAACATATGAAGTTTCAACTATATTAGTAACTGAAATTACATGATTGTATCTCTGATAACATGTTAAGGCTGAACGATTTAACCTTCTACAGATTTGATATTGCATTCCAATTACAGATTATTTTCCTTGATTTTTACTTCCAAAACTGCCTCTAGCTCCTTCATATTGACCTCCTCGACCAAATCTACCACCACAAAATTTGTCTCCCCCACAAGTCCCTAAATAATTCTTATTTTCCTTGAACATATAGTTAGCAGAAATATCAAGTATTGGATGATTTGTGTAAATCTTTATTCATGACTTAATAAAAGTGCAACCAACTCATCATATGACACAAAATTAATTCTTCATGTAACAAAAGCAACTATATGATCAAAATCAAGACCTCAACCATTTAAAAATGATAACACCATATCATCATTAAAATAACATCCTACACCAGTGAGATTGACAACAAGACTTTCACATGATGCATATGTTTTTTAATCGACTTTTCATCCTTGACTTTTCATCCTTTTTAAGAGCGTTAAACTCAAATTTGTACTGAAATACTTTAACTCAAGATTTTAAGGGCAAAATATTTATCAAGTAGTAGCTAGACGTCTTTTGAAGTTACTAGATCAACTGAGATCCAATCTTCTCAGAAACAGAAGACACGAACAACTTAAAACTAACTGATCCATTTTGTGCCATAGGAGATAATCAAGATTATGAGCAATACCCGTATTTTCACCATCAGTAACTTTGATCTGTAGTGATGATGGACTTGAACAAGATTCGTCCAGAATCTCCATCATATCAAATGCATTAAAGGAAGGAACAAACTGAGATTTCCACAATGTATAATTTGAAACAGAAAGTTTGTGAACACACTGTGTTGTATCATTGATGAGGGATTTCTACAAGAAAAAGACAGATCCAACCCATCTAGAAAACAAGACTTCAGCTTGATAACACTGTTGCACCAAAAGCTGCTCCAATTGGAGCTAATCCTTAACAACCTATCATATACTAACAGTACTAAATACAAGTGGGTTCAAGCTCCAATTACTTGATGCAGTGGGGATCGAGTTGCATCACAATTCACAAACCAATAACATGCTCTCATATGGATATCCTGATCCCACTCTAGCTTATATACAATATTATTAAAAAAGTCACTAATGTATTAAAAGTTGGAACATGCCTTCAAAAATGGTTAAAAACTTAATTACAAGTGGTGACATAATCTTCTTTCTAAACAAAATTCCATAAATATATCCTAGATACATTGTGAAGCACGTGATAGAACTTGGGCATGTCTCAATAACAAAGGAAAATTCATCAACAAGTATAATTAGCACCAGATTGTCGCACAAAAGGTGTAATGGGATTGGGGAAGACTGGAAGAGATACAAAGGGAAATTAGGATCCCAAATAACACTTCTCTCAAATATATATCTGACAATAATGCTCTGAAAGCAACTAGATTCTGAGAACATAACATGAAGAAATACCATTGTAAAAAAATGATAAACAATTACTACAAGAGTCTAATATTGTTGCATGCAGATAAGGATTTAGCTCTGCTGTTTCACCTGTAAAAAATTGTAAAAATTGTGACACTACATATTATTTTCTCCATTAAGTTCCATCCTTTAGTAGCCCATGATGTCTTCCTAAAGATGTCCAGGCAACAGACAAAGCGAAGAATGTTTGTTCACTTTCTAGTGGACAATATGATCAAGAAAGCTTCTTGTTGCAGGAGTTCAATCTAGTCCAGCTTGACGGAGGAGAAGAGATAGTGCACAAACCAGAAGGACGAGAGGAACCCAACGGTGCCGGTGGCAAGCATGATGGCCAAGACCATGAAAAGAGAGTACCCAAGGTAAAGAGTAGCAGAGACAGGGCCACTGAGACTCTTGAGATCAAACACGAGGTAGTTCACAGAGTACAAGAAAATATAAATGGCAACTGATCCAGATGAGAAGAAGGATTTCCACCACCATTTCCAATCTTCCACACACAGGTGCATGTATGTGAGGACAAGGGACACTTCGGCACAGACAATGACAAGGAGCATCATGACAATTAAGAGAAAACCAAAGACGTAATACACACGGCCCATCCATAAACTTGACATAATGAAAAAGAGCTCAATAAATAGGGTGCCGAATGGAAGAGTGCCAGCTCCAAGGACCAAAAGCCATGACGGATACCTTTGTGGAGGGATTTCACGAGGGATCTGATTGGTTCTTACTGGGAATTCTATATGTGGTGCCTTGGCACCAAGGTAACCACCAACAAGTGTGAGAGGCACCGAGATGCAGAACCATAGCAGGATCAGAACGATAAACAGAGAGATGGGAATGGCCCCTGTGCTATGACTACCCCAAAGCAAGAAATTGAGAGTGGTCAGAATCAGAAAAGCAATACCAGGGAAGAAGCACGCCACTCGCCAGGAAACGGACATCCAACCAGAGTGATCGCCAACCTTGATTGTCTTCCAGAGCCTGACGCCAACATAACCAGCTACAATCCCGAGAACCAGGTAAAAAAAGAGCATACCAGTGATAAGGGTGCCCCGAGATGCTGGAGACATGAATCCAAGTGCAGCAAAAAGAATGGTAACGATAGCCATTCCAAGTATCTGGACTCCATCTCCCACCATTGCACAGAGCAGCAATGGATTTGTAGGGGCTCTGAACACATCCCCAACCACAAGCTTCCATCCAGATAACTCCTCATTCATCTGTGCCTGGGCTTCCTTGTCAAGCTCCTCATATCGGGTCAGATCTCGACGAACAGTCCTCAAGAAGATAACAAGAACAATACCGGCAAGGAAAGCAATGACCATCAGAGAATTGAGGATGGAGAACCAGTGAACCTTAGCACCCTCCATCTTAAGATACGCATCCCATCTCGAAGGCCACTTGATATCGCTCTCCTCAAATTCCACTTCATAGCTGAAAACCAAAGGCTGGTTCTCCTTAACCACCATGGCCACGGTTCCCGGATCACATTGGATTTTCGATGGGTATTTGTCATACATCTTCAGATTCTTCGCAGCCTCTGGATCATGCTGATAACTGCAGGGCACCACCTCAAATCCAACAACCATATATCCAGGCGCCCGGGATCCTGCACCAGATATTAACTCCGCTGCATCACCCGTACCCATCACCCCAGGCACATTGGGCTCCTCATACTTGTGCACCAAAACTTTAAACTTCAGGTGATTAAACATATAATACGCGTCCTGAACACGAATTCCCATGGGATACCCGGTCCACCGCAGCGAGTACTCATCCTTCTTCATGTACCGAATCGCTGGCAGATTATCAAGAATGAGATTAACCTGATACATATCATCAATCCTCTTCTTCAACAAGCTAAATTCATCAGCAGACAAGGCGTTGGTGCGGCAGACGAAAATGCCGGTCTCATTCGTATACATCTTGAACCGATACGGCGAGTTCTCGATGCGATCCCCCATGAGCAGCTCCCCGAGGTTCTCCGCGCTGTCCCTGATCCCCTCCTTGGGGCGGCAGAACGGGAGGCTGTAATAGCTGAAGGGGATCTCGGTCTCGATGGAGGTCAGGGAATTGACCTTCACAGCGAGACTGTCACCGACGCTGTACTTGTGGGAGTAGCTTCCGGGGAGGTAGAATCCATCCCCGGATCTGAGCACCAGGAAAAAGAACAAAAGCAACAACAACGCCCGAAATCTAGACAAGAACCTCATCTCTACACCGATATCAAACACTAACCGCCTGAAAAAAAAAACTACCGACTTTGACATCAGATCTGGGACATGTTCATCAAGATCTTAGGGTTTTAGGATTTTTTTCCCCCTTGATCTCGAGATCTAGTGAAAAAAATTTTAAAAAAACACGACAACAACATTCGAAAAAAAAACATCATTCAAATTTCAAACGAAATGGAAACGAACAAAAACAGAACAGATCTGCGACATGGGACTCAAGAATAGGATTGAATACCTGAAGAGTAGGCGTCAGCGATGGCGGATCTGGGAGTGGGGCGGGGGCTTTCGGGAGGAGAGGAGTTGATGGACGAATGAATATATAGAAGAAAGAGTAGCTCTTTTTCCTTCCACTTGGTGAATGGTGAGGGAAGGCGAGGCGACTGACGAGGTAAAAGCCGGTGATGCTGCACATGGCACGCGAATTTACCGTATTGTCCCTATGGATCATACGTAGCGTGAGATAATTCTATAATATCATAGTATTCTTTCAAAGTTGTAACTATATTTACAATTATTTATTTACTGTTACAAATCTCATCATTAATACCTTTAAATGAACGATGAAGATAAAAATTTTCTACATCTATCAAATTCTTCAGCACCCATACCCATACACATATCATAGACACAATTGTTTTTTTTTTCTTTCTTAAATTTAGCCGAAGAAAATAGGTGTTGGTAATTCGAGTGCTTCGCAAGATTTGAACGGGTGGGCAGTCTCCGTCGTCGGATTGATTCTTCGGGTTAGGTGAAGAGAACGAAAATTAGACGGTTGGTGGCGTTTAATTGAAGGCGTGAGGTGTGTCGGTGTTTTCTTTTGTGCAAATGGTAATAATACCAACGAAGCTTGGCTACAGGTAACAGTAACACCACCAAGGAGAGTACAAAATCAAGTAAAGTCCTTCAGGAGAATAGCATCCCTGGGAAAAACAGCATGATAATAATGTAAAGGGCTGGATCAGAGAAGCACATACAAGCAGCTAATAAAACAGTGACAGAAGCAGTCCAAAATAAAACAGTTTACATGCATTCAGAATGGAATCAGAGGCACACACATGACAGCGACCATCAGGAGATCAGCTGCTGATTCCATCGATGGCGGAGATCAGGGCGCACCAGCGTCATCCCCCTCTTCGTCCAGCCCCCATTCGGTAACGTGGCCGTTCGTATCATTTACATCGAGAGCACTGAGTTCTGCCATGGCCTCCGCCTACGCCTCTGCAGCAGCGTCAACCTGCATCAGATCTTGATTGTTGCAGGGGAAGGGCTTTCCGAACACTTGTTTTAAATATTGATCTAATACCACCATCGTTCGATGGGATATTGCAGCTATGGATTGTGAACTCCCATGTTATTTCTCATGCCCCAGGTCACTCTGTCCTCCTCGGGAGGAGGGAAGAAAGAATTTAGAATAGCATTAAGATGTGGTAGAGAATGAATAGAGTTGTTTAGGTTCAAGTGAAACAGTGTATCTCTCCTATTGCCAGGAATTGAGTCTGGTTTGGCAGGAGAAATCTTTTTGTTTAACGAGAGCTGATACATATAAGGAAATACATGTTTTAAGGGGCTATGCTCCACGGGATTGATTGCTTTTCTTGGAGGACAGCTTGGAGGCTGGTTAAGAAAAGGAAAATATTGTTATCTAGGAATCTTTATCGTGGAAAGATAGGTAATTGTTTTAAATGTGGTCTTTGAAGACATTTAGAGGTGATATTTTTTTTCAAAGGATCTTACTTTAGGTGTGACTCATCTAATTACTTTGGAGCTTTATGCAGATTTGTTGGTGGTAAGGGATTAAATAATATTCATCACACACATATAGTAAGGTTCTCTTATCATCGTCCAATCTTTCTTCCTCCTTCTGAAGTGAGTTGCAATCAATTACTTTTTTATTCATTTTCTGTCATTATTATGGCTCACTCTCCTGGGTTAACTAAGGAAGACTTGGAGTATCACTTGCTATCTCACTTGCTATCTTCTTTAGTTGCTACCTTCTTTAGGGTGGAAAGTTTTTGACTTTTCTCCCGCTAAGTTCCTTCTTAAATTCCCTTCACCGTCAACCAAGGATGTGGCATTGAGCTCTTATGGGTCTTCTCTGGTGGCTATACCTGCATCTTTCACACCTTAGTTGGTACACTCAAACTCAATTATCACTTTCCAAGAAGAAGGTCAGTGGATTAGGCTAGAAGGCATTCCCCATCGTTTGTGGAAAGTTCACTTGTTCCACAAAATGGTCTCAGATTTTACAGAGTTGTTGGAAGTCGATCTCTCCTTGAAAAGAATGAAGTACCTAGGTTATGTTAGAATTAGGATTAGGTTGCTACATGGTAAAGATATTCCCAATGTCTTTTTCTTTGCTTTTGCAAAGAATGTGTACTCCATTAAATTTAAGAGGAGTTGGGATATCTGTGCACCTACACCCTTGACTCACAAAGCTTCTTTAATTTCCACTGCTAGTCCTATGGCCAGAAAGAGTTCTTTCAAACCCATCTTTAAACCCTTCAAGCAAAAGAGAAATTAAAAGGCTGGGAGATCCAAGGTTCCTAAACCGGTAGGAATGGCTGGACCAGATCACTTGATGATAACCCGATTAAATCTTTGAGCCTAGAGTCGCCCCAACCTATGCTTGTGCCAATCCTGGCAGAAACAATATCTAATATTACATTCATTTGGGAATTTAGTACTTCTAGTCTTCAGACTATGTTTGCATCAAGGTTGGGTAATGTGTCCGAACCTACAGTAAATCTAGTTTCTTCCTTGATATCTAGAGACTCGGTTTGTCCTATTGAGGTTCCTAGGTTTATTCCACAATTGACCCTTAATAACTTGAGAGGTCTGGACCTTTGCACAACTGCTTCAAAATACGTCACTTCTGAGATCAGGACACGTGCATTAAATAAGGCAAAACTTAAAAAAGTTTTGACTGTTATTGAAAGTTTGGACGAGGAAGACATTAATGTCCTAGTTAATGATTCTCCTCAAACTTTGTCCTGCTTTAGAATAATACGTCAAGTACCTTCGACGTACCTTCTTTGTCTCAATTTAATACTTAAGAAACTGTGATGCCTCTAGCAATTCTTTTGAAAATATGCTTTGTTCTTCTGATTCTGTTTTTTCGTTAGAAAAATTTGGAAATAACGATATAGCTAGTAGTATTTTTATGTGGAATATTTATAAAGATTTTAAAGAGTTTTGTGATAAAATTGGTATCTCTCCATCTTCTGATCATAACGTAAAGGATTTTCTAGATTTAATACGTGATCTTCAATGTTTACCTTCGGTACGCCGTGAAGATGTGCTTTGCAGTTCTTAGAGCATTTTTGCTCTTTGTTTATCCTCTTAATCAAAATAAAATATAATGATTATGACAGCTTGGAATATCAGGAGAATAGGCAGTAGTGCTAAACGTCAGGTTGTTAGAAACCTTGTTCGGACATGTAAGAGTGATTTTTGTATTATTTGTGAAACCAAGTTAGATTATCTTCCACCCTTGGCTTTGCGTTTTGTTGGTGGTGGCCGATTAGACTGTTGGGTGGGGTTACCTTCACAAGGTGCCTCTGGGGGTATTATGATTGGTTGGAGTTCATTTGTATCCCATAAACTAAGCATGGTGGCTGGGAATTTTTGTCTTTCTGTGACGCTTAAAAATGTAGCAGATGGTTTTGAATGGTGGCTTACTGGTGTCTATGGTCCATGTGAATCTGCTAAAAAGACTGATTTTTTGATGAAACTATACTTATATGTGCCCCAACTGGATTATTGAAGGAAATTTTAATACTACCAGATTCTCGTTTGAACATTCAAATAAGCTGCAAATGATACCTTTGATGACCTCCTTTAATAACTTTATTGAGCAGGCAAATCAAGTAGATTTATCCCCTAATAACTGTTCGTTTACCTAGTCTAACTTTCAAAGCAGTCCTACTATGATCAAGTTAGACAGATTTCTTATTTCCCTAGATTGGATGTCTAAGTACTCCAATATTAGATGCTCAGGTAAGGCCCATGTCACTTTTGATCATGTTCCTATTTGTCTGGACACTTTGCCTTCGAGATGGGGACCTTTTCCTTTTAGGTTTTTCAAATCTTGGTTGACATTGGATGGTTTCCATGATATGATAAATGAATCTTGGAAAAATTCCGATCTACAAGTAGATACCATTGCTAATTTTGCTTGGAAAATTAAAGACTTAAAGCTTAAGATTAAAGAATGGATTGCTCCGGTTAAGGAAAAGCGTAAGAATAGATTAAAGATTGTGGAATTTCTGATTCAATACATTGATAAGCTGGCTGAATCTTCTTTCCTCTAGGTTGACCTGTGGTCTTGGAGGAAAGAACTGAGATCGGAGTACTATAACCTCGTCCTTGAGCAGGAAATTTATTGGAAGCAAAAATTTAGAATTCAATGGTTACGAGAGGGGGACTTAAATACTTCATTTTTCCATAAAATGGTTAAAAGTAAGAGAAGAATAAATATTATTTCTTCACTTTTTATTAAAGGAATCATTGTGGATCAGCCACAAGTGATATACAATGAAATTCAGAGACATTTTACTACTCTGTATAATAAGCCGAAGCGTATTTCAATAAACCTTAGTTGGTATCTAACATTTCCTTCCAAAGTTCCAAACCTAGAATTACTGGAAAGGCCTTTTTCATTGAAGAAATTAAGGCTATTGTGTTCTCTCTTTCCGACGATAAATCACCAGGTCTTGATGGATTTCCTTTGTGTTTTTACCATACTTTTTGGGATCTGATTAAATTAGATCTTCTCAATATGTTTAATTAGTTCTACATTTCATAGGATTCAACAATTCTCAAGGACATTAATAAAACCTTTATTGTTTTAATCCCTAAGCAAGAAGGTGCCCAACGCATTCAGGATTTTAGGCCCATTAGCTTAGTTAATAGTAGTTACAAAATACTATCTAAATGTCTTGCCAACAAATTTAGTTCGATAATTAATAATATGTTGAATGGAAATCAGTCTGACTTTTTACTTGGTAGGAGCATTAGCGATTGTTTTTTAGTTACTCAATAAACAATCGATTACATGCACTAATCTAATACCCTTGGATTTTTTTTTAAACTTGATTTTGAAAATGCCTTTGACATTTTTAATTGAGATTTTCTACTAAATTCTATTAAAGCTATGGGTTGTAGGGATAAGTGGATTTCTTGGATTCGTATGTGTATTTATTTAATTAGATTTTCTGTGTTAGTTAATGGGTCTCCTAAAGGATACTTTGGGGTCAGCAATGGATTAAGGCACAAGCAATGGATTAAGGCATAGAGATCCCATTGCCCCATTGTTATTTATTGTGGCCACCAATGTTCTTAACAAGATGCTCTCCCTAAGAGGCTAGAACGACTTTATCTCTGGTATTCAATTCCTCCATGATGGACCCAATATTTTAAATATCCAATATGCAGACAATACCATTTTGTTTCTTTCATCTTTGTGGAATAATTGATTAACGTTACATGAATTTTGTGTTGCTTTGAAACTTGTGTCGGGTTAAAAATTAACTTCAAAAATTCTTCTCTTATCAGTATTAGAGTAAATAATGATACTATTAAGAGACTGTGACATTATGGGATGTCCATCGGAATCCTTGCCCTTTAAGTACATTGGTCTACTTCTTCACTTTAGGAAAGTATCATATACAGATTAGGCATCTGTGATTGATAAAATTTCAACTAAATTATCCTCTTAGAAAGTCCGTTATTTATCCTTCGATGGTAGATTGACTTTAGCAAACTCAATTTTATCTGCCATCCCAAAACTCAGGGTCTAAGTGCAAATACGACCAAAATGTGAAACTAAAGATAAATTTACAGTGAAAACATGATTTTTAAATGGAATCTATGATTAAATGCAAAATATGAAGTGTAATAAGTGAAAAAATATCAAAAATATGCAAGAAAACATTTAAAACCCTAAATGATGGATTTAAAATTAATCTAAGGGTCTAGATGCAAATTTTCTGTGCTCAGGAATTGTTTATTAAGAACTCAGGGACTTATATGCAAAATTTATGGATCTGAATGTGATAAAAATTGGACTTTTATGATGATAAGTGCAATTATGCAATTTCTCAAGGCATTTGATAATGTCAATTGGGACTTTCTCTTAGAAACACTCCAAGGGTTGGGGTGTGGAGATAAATGGCTCACGTGGGTCAGGCTTTGTATTTCTTGTGCCAAGTTTTCCATTTTGATTAATGGTTCTTCAAGTGGGTACTTTCAGGCCTCCAATGGGCTTAGACGAGGAGACCCTTTGTCTCCATTTTTATTTATAGTGGTCACCCATGTGTTAAACCGGATGCTTTCACTTGCATCTGATAATAACCTTGTATCTGGTATTCAGCTACCCAATGGAGGTCCTAAAATTTTGAATATCCAATATGCCGATGATACAATACTTTTCCTTTCTGCCAGGATTGAGGATTTGGTAAATGTAAAAAGGATTCTTTGTTATTTTCAATCAGGTTCTGGTCTCAAAATAAATTTTACCAAATTCTCTATTACTGGCTTGGGGGTCACTACTGATTTTACCACTATGGCTTCACACATCCTGGGATGTAGCATTGATCATTTACCTATAAAATATCTTGGGTTGCCATTGCACTATAGGAAGTCTAGCTTCCAGGATTGGTCCCCAGTCATTGATAAGATCACTAAGAAATTATCTCATTGGAAAGCAATACACCTTTCTTTGGGGGGTCGGCTTACTTTGGTTAATTCTGTTTTATCTGCTATTCCCACCTATTACTTATCAGTGTTACATCTTCCATCCAGTGTGGCCAAAGCTATTGATAAGCTAAGATGCCGATTTTTGTGGAACGCTTCTCC